>NIPM01000147.1:424450-443512 GCA_002738285.1 Holacanthella duospinosa | reverse complement strand
TTTACCAAGCTCCAGCAGTACTTTTTTGTCGTCTTGGTATTGCATCGTTACTTTAATTGGGCATTGAGAAACGGCTTCAATTGGTTTGGCTTTTCGTTAGAATTCTCCACGCTTTTTCTAACAAATAATGTTGTTAGTATCATTGTAAAAAAATTTATTTGTAAAACTCACCTTATTTGTTGACAACGTTCACTCACAATTTACAATTCTTGAAAAAATTCAATCGATTCAACTTCGATGTTTAGTCAAGCAAATTTGATGAGTTGCTGATTCTTCAAATTATTTAAACAATTATGGGAAATGATGAAACACTCATCAAAAAAAATGGCTTGACAACTTATCAATCATCACTGCTATTTTTACTAATCATCATCAATTTTTACTCATCTAATTGTTTTGGTGAAACGCACCGCTCATCAGATTTGTTTAAATCAGCAAAAAAACGACTTGATTAGTGCTGAGTGATGAGTGGTGAAATCCAGCCCTGGTAAATGATTATAATGTGTTCTGTTATGCTACACAATTTCCTGCGTGTGAGAAACGATAATTCATCAATCGAAGGCGAAGATTCAGGATGTGACTATGCCAACTGCTTTGGTCCTGTGCAACGACGCGGTGAGAGAAATAATTCAGCATCAGCAAAACAAGTTAGAGAATGGTTCTGTGATTATTTCACTTCCAAAGTTGGTAGTTTACGGGGTCAGAGATTGTATATCATGCGAGGACACGAATAGGAAAGTAAACAGTCGATCATTGATGTATATTATCAATACATTGTTAACTTTCGTTTGTTTCAAAATATAGATTCAGAGCAGTGCTACAAGAAGTACACTTTGGCCTGTCTCTATTTACTTTAATAGAAATTTTTACCCATCTAGTCTGTTACCAAATCTTTCAGGCGGAACCCTCTTGAAATCACGGATCCGGTGTGCTGATTTGTCATGTTGCCGTAGTAAAACGAATGAATATCTACTGCAGTATGACTTGGCAGATGAAAGTGTTGTAAGCCTGAATAGACATCCGCCCCGACCACTTTGTTCCGAACCACAACTCTTTGTAACAACGCTTCTACCTACAACAAATAAAAAATATTTTATACTAGAATAATACTTTGTAATCAAAAAGATGTGTTTGATTAAATTTCATAGGTTTTGATACAAAATTATAAAAGCAAACTAGTAATTTATTAATGTAATTTTTTACTATTGTAATTTTTCTTACCAATTGGAATTCAACTCCTTCCCCAATTTTGTTTTGGTCCAGCCCAGTTAGCTTAGTGAAGTATTGGCAGATAAGATCTGGGTTTCACTTGATGAAGGCCCAAAATACAAGTAGTCCGTTCTCGTCCACAACCGACACAGTTGTTGGAACTTGACGATGTTTCGTAGGTGAGGAGTTTAGGCTGGAAACTCCAAGGTCTCTTGCGTTTGTTCCAAACTTCAGACTCAGCATTTCGGTGTCTAGTGCTAGAACATTTCCAGTTCCAATTAAATCACTTCAAAATATTATCGGAGCCTGGAAAAAAAAGTTGCAGAACTAATAACTGATAATTGTGACATCTTATGAAATGAACTAAAATTGATTCATTCAATTTGCATAGCTTAGTTACGCGGAAAATAACTAATTTTTCACCTTCCAAGCTGAGATAGAAGGAAACACGATATAATTTGTTGTAGGTTTGGGAAGACGGGATAGTGCTACACTTCGCAAATCGCTGCTTCCCTCTGATGTATCCCTCTCACCACCTGTCTTTAATTCTTTCTTGATCCGATTCAATTTGTTGATGAGTAGTTATTAATAGAGCCCTTGGTTTTGCGATGAAAACTCTTTCCATAACAAACACAATTTCTGCAGCATTCAACTTTGGTAAAGTATTAATTAATTGCTCCTTGTCCATTTTCAGGTAATTGAAGTTAATTAACAATCCGTGTAATTATACAAACAAATATTACCTAATTTATTAGCTCCAATTGGAAGCACACCAGAACACTGACAATGTTGAACCTAGGTCTTCCTTTCGCACGCTTTCCACTTCTGGGCATTGGTTTGTTATGAATTATATTTTAACTAATTTAAATGTCCGACGAGTAAGGATTTCAACAGGACTTACTGATTGGTATAGCCAAGCAAACAAACAAGCTATTTTAGTATCCCAAATCAATATTTTACCCTATCTTTAAATTAAAATTAAATAACAAGTTGGTATTTGACACCAATATTCATTGTGCGCAAGTGTGCTTTACATCGACTTAGGGCACAATACTGTCGTGTCCCGGTATTAATTCTAAACTTTGCTAAAAAGAAATTTTTTTAACTTATCAATTCTCACCATGGGTGTTACTTAACTGGGGGAATTGAGACATTCGGATTAAAAGCGAATTCCAATTTTGCAATTCCAAAGTATAATAGGAGAAATCCGAAAGCGGCGCAAACTTTGGCATTGGAATCAAGTTTGGGGTTCAGAATTCGCCGATTACATTCCGAAGTATAATATCACCGTCCAATTCCAATTCTTAATGCCAATTCCAAAACTTGGAATTGGCATTTCAAATGCTCAAGTATAATTAAAGCATGACAGATTGACTTACCAAATACAAACGAAGGACATTTACAAGGACATGGAGCAGGATAGTCACCTATTTGATTGCAGTGACTATTCTAAATACCACTTCCTTTAGAGTCAAGCTAACAAGAAAGTCATTGGAAAACTAAAGGATGAAACTAAGGGGGATCTAAATTATAAGTTCATCGGACTCGCCCCAAAAGCTTATTGTATGTCCAGTGGTCGATATCAGCAAGAGAAGGCAGCTAAGGGAGTTCCAAAGTAAGTGCAATAGCGGAGCCTACAGTTTACAACCTACAACACATGCTTAGAACAACAACTTCGCGTGTACGAAAACATGATGTATATATTAGATCAGTTAAGCATGTGATTTATACTCTGGAAGAGCGTTTGTATAGTATCACAGTAGGTTTGGCATCCGTCCAAAAGATGTTGATGTATACAACGAGATGGATATATGGTTGTATACGAAAGAGTTGTATAAAAGGAAAATCGCATCCCCTAAACTCAACTTGTATGATCGAGTAAGACCGAGAAAACTCAGAGAAGTATTGAATAAGGGATATTATCCTACCTCTACGAGTGAACTCTTCGAAGTGAAAGAGGTGGTTCATTCAATTCCAATAACATACATGTTAAAAGACCTTCATGGAGAGGATTTATCTGGAATTTTTTACGAAGATGAGTTAGTTAAAGTGCAGCAACACTAGAGGAAGCATTTGAGAGGTGACTTTGGTCAAATGTCATTTTTCATGATTCTACCGTCAAATGGGTCGAAGAATTACTACCCAAAAAATCGTATTGGAAACTATACTATCAAGCTTCCTTACACAGTCATTGTGGACCCAGCAGAATACACTGTGGCATTGACCGGGGTAAAATTTGTAAATTCAATAAAAACTCTAACCGATAAGGCGAATGATAATAGGATTTGTGTTACACACGCTGGATATAATGAAGCATAAAACTATGACGAACTCTACCTACCGACTTGCTACTATGGGAGTCACACTCATTTAATAAAAGCTATAAACACTCTGCTTTTAAGTTTGGCGTTTACAGGAATAGCATTGGAGTTTGATCAGACTAAAAACCGTATACAGTTGATATTCGATCACAAAACAAAGTTAATTAGCGAAAAGCTTTCCTATATGTTGGGTTTCAACGGAAGAACCCATTTCTAACATTCTGATGAGGGAATGCAAAATATAAAATCCAGAGTTTGGGTTACATATCCCTCCCCCTCAATTTAACAGGTAGGAGGTATCATTTGTTAATCTACACTAACATTGTGGAACCGCAAATAGTTGGAAGCACACTGGCCCCACTTCTACGTATGGTAAATATAAAAGAAGCTGATGGGGTAGTAGTGACAGAAACATTCCAGACACGGTACTATCTACCACTCTCTCGTCAAACCTTAGAAAGCATATATATTACAGTCTGTGACGAGTTCGGGGAGGAAATATATTTTGATTGTGGACAAGTTACAGTTACTCTCTACTTTAAGCAAAAATAAAATGAATAAAATTATTGAAGTTAAGGTGTTTAAATTTATTCATCCATTCTCTAATATAATCGCAGGGGGATCCCAATGCGAGAAAACAACGTTGACACTAGCAATACTTAGCAACTTGGATAAGCTAATATCTCCTCGAATAGACCGAGTAATACTATCGTACAAGAAGCATCAACCGAGCTACCAAAGAATAAAAAACACCGAATCTCTAGTTGAACTTAAGATAGAGTTAGATTTATCGAAATTAAAGAGTAACCAAAATAATTTGATCATTATTGAAGACCAAATGTCAGAGTCAATGCAAGATAAGGAGGTACAAGAATTGTTCACCTCGGGGGTTCATCACCGATCAATATCAGTCTTCTTCCTATCACAAAATCTATAAGCACAAAATAAAGGATTTGTACTCATTACTGTACAATTATTAAAACCCCCACATTTAGCTCCGAAGTACAATATTTGGGGAGGCAATTGTTCCCTGAAACACCTAAATTTTTATTTGACGCTTACAAACAAGCTACACAAGACCCTTACTTATATCTGTTTGTAAGTTGCCATCCGACAACACCAGACAAACTAAGAGTTCAGACTGGGATTTTTCCGGAGAAAAATCACATTATTTATTGTCCAAAATGATCTTTGTAATTGATATTAAGGGTTATTATTTAAACGGCAAATTTGTGTTGAAAGAACTTGCTATTGGAAGTATTGGGTAAAGCATTAAGCATTACTTATTTGCCCCACAACTACCATTCTCAGAGTTGACACAAAACAACAGAATGTGATTTCTTATTATGAGTAACATGTGACATGAATTCCTTGGAATATGGGATACTTTTGCTTGACTCAGCTCAACTACCTCATTCCCAATTTCTGTTTAAATGATACAGTGTATGTGATTGGATTCGAAAATACGCGGTTCTTGATGACTTTCCCGCAATTTTAATCCAACGTTCATGTAACTAGTATTGGATTGACTAGGTGTGAATCAATTCCTTTATACAAATCAAACTTAGCTCGTATCTCTCCATTTTATTCTCAACCACATCGATGTGCACTTCATAATGTTGTTAGTACCTTGCGAAAGCTAGCAGAGAGTCTAAGCTAATGGATCTTATTCATCGCAATCGTGAGTTTCATACTAAACTTCATGATAGTAAACGAAATAAGAGAATATTCCTTCTTCAGTCAGCTTCCAAGGATAACATTGACGCTCTATCAGAAATTGCGCTCAATACTGTTCTTGGAAACATCCCCTGGATGAGAAGTTAAAAAAGAAATTGAGACGACATCGAAAGCACATTCGAGAACTGGCAAAGCAGAAGGTATCACGGAAGAAGAAAAAGAGCATCTTGATACAACAAGATGGTTTCCTACCACTCCTGGCACCAGCCTTGTCTGCAGTTGGTAGCCTTGCAGCTAACGCTATTGGGCATGCTATTGGGATATAATGGCAAAGCGAATAAAATTAGTACCCGAAACTGAATAATAAAATATGCTGGCTGTTCGAGCTCTTCCTAAAAGTAGTGATGAATCTGCGTTTTTCGAGAACGATAAAGTTGCTTCTCATCTTTTAATTCAAAAACACCCTGGATAGGGTACACTTCGATTTTCATTATTTGTGATTTTACTTTTATAAGACCAAATTAATCTTATATCCGTTATAAGACCACGACAGTCCATATCAGTCCTTATGAAGCAGGAGGAGAACGGAGGATGATGATAAGTCCTGTGCCACTTTTATGAGAGCAANGTTTACAACCCAATGCCAAGGAACGTACCGAGATTCTTCAACATGATTCTAACATGGTTGCTACATTTCCTACTAAGCTTAGAAAGAGTGTGGAGGCACTTGTGGCAAGTCTACATAAATAGCCTCAAATAACTTCATATNAAATGTTTTAAGTATCTGGATGTGTTTGTCAAACAACTGATAGATTGGTTAAAGACACCGGAATAGGATTCTGATGAATAAAATAAGAAAGACTGCTACACGAGAAAGACTTCGAAACTTTTTAATGATGAATCAACAGTTAAAAACTGTAATAATATCAATAGCAAGCGTTGTCGTGAGTTTGAGTGCAGTGTTTGTCAATCTCACTTCCAAATTGTACTTCAAAGTTTTCGTTGAGTCGTACAAAGTATGCCGGAATTAGTTTCTCCTTTCCTTTAACTTTAATCTTACCTCGAAAAGCACATTTCACACCGGATTGTGTTAGCAGATTCGCAGATCTCGCTGCAATCTAGATTAACAATTCTTTAATAAATATACTTTACATGCAGAGTTCCGACATACAGGTTACATAGACCTACACAGAGCATAATTTAAGTACAGAGAGAACCAACGGGGATGTGACAGGGATACCCGTCCTTTACCCTTAACCCACATTCCCACACTTCACATTTGGGCAAATATCCCACACATTCAACAACAGTAAAAGAATTACAAGAAAAAATTTATATTGTGACCCAAGTTTGACCCGAATTGACTAAGAGAAACATGTATGACTAACTCTGAAGGGTACATATTATTACTTATTATTAAAGAGTATTTATAAGAATGAGCTTACCTCCAAACCTTAGACTAATTGTGATTAAGTATCACTACAAATACCCAGATGAGTCACACCGAACTTAAGGATAAAATTAATGCTTTTGTTTCGCATGTTAACAATCATCCACAAATGCTTTAAAATGTTAAAAATGAATTCTATGACAAATTAAATTACTGCTTAGGTATGGATGGGGCTCACTTTGACAAATGATTCACTGAACGTGAATGTTTAAGGTGGTACAATAAATAAGTCACACCAAGGTAAACTCAGGTTTGTTTTACGTTGAGTAAGTTTTTGAAAACGTCAGGTTCATTGATTCAGCCAACATTTGTGTAAATTTCCGGATGAGCTATTTGTTATTTGCTGAATGTGTGAGTGATTCTCCCAAATGTGAAGTGTGGGACTCTGGGTTAAAGGTGAAGGACGGGTATCCCTGTTACATCCCTGTTGGTTCTCTCTGTACAAGGTTTGTGCTTCTACAGAGGGTTATTCATATTTATTCGGAGAGTAGAAATGTGCGATCACTGACGGTAACCTTTACCTCAACTTCTCTAATATTTTGGCGTGAACTTAGCCAGCTCAGTGTTCGGCACAACAATCACCCGTCCCCGTCCTGTCTNCCCTGTACAAGGTTTGTGCTTCTACAGAGGGTTATTCATATTTATTCGGAGAGTAGAAATGTGCGATCACTGACGGTAACCTTTACCTCTACTTCTCTAATATTTTGGCGTGAACTTAGCCAGCTCAGTGTTCGGCACAACAATCACCCGTCCCCGTCCTGTCTTTGGTAACAAATTTTTTACCCCGTCCCCGTTATTTCGTAATAAAATACTTCCCCGTCCCCATCTTCAAACAAAAAAAGAAGGCTCCCCCATCTTTTCAGGAAAATCGACTTCCCCGTTTTTCAGAAAAAAAACTACTACACCATCCCTGTCTCGTCCCATCCCCGACCTTGCTTAAGAGAATTAATACCTTCCTGTCTCTGTTTTCCAATAAAATTGGTTTTAATTTGTCTCGCTTGAAATAAAATCTTTTCCGCCTCGTACTTATTTTTCCAATGCAATTACACTCCATTATCCGAAAATTAAACATTTTTAATTCTAATTTATTATGATAAAGTAAAATTTATTGTTATATTTCGATTTCGAGTGCCTAGTGTTGGATTTAAAGTTATTTCGATTTCGAATGGACAATTATCGAACGCAGAATTCAATTTCGATTTCGCTTTCGGGTTTGTATGAAAAATTGCATTTCGATTTCGAATTCGAATGAAAAAAATTTCTAGTGTACATTTTTGTAACATCAGTTATACTACAATTGCAATGCTGCCGATTGATCCTGATTTTGACTGCACGATTTAATACCACTTTTACTCCAGTATTTTTGGATATAACCATACTTTTTAACTTTTAGACTAATGGAAATCGAAATCCAAATTACCTTCTCATTCGAAATCGAAATCCAATTTACCTTCTCATTTGAAATTGAAATTTTGAGTCCCTAGGTAATCGAAATCGAAATCGAAATTTGCATTTCCATTCGAATAAGTAAAATTTAGGNTGAAATTTTGAGTCCCTAGGTAATCGAAATCGAAATCGAAATTTGCATTTCCATTCGAATAAGTAAAATTTAGGATATAAATTTGGTGCTAATTTTATTTCTTTATTTTTTATTGTAATAATACTAGGGTGAATTCATACCAATTAAGTATGATTACAAAAAATCGATCTCATGAAACATACCGGTAAATATTTTGAAAGTTAAAATCCGTAAATTAGAGGTGCTCGACATTAAAATCTATAATCCCAAGCGGATCGAGATAAATTTTCCATTCGCAATCGAAATCGTAATCCCATTATCCACACAAATCGAAAGCAAAATCGAAATCGAAATCACAACTTTTCGGGTTCTCAAAATCGAACTTTCGATTTCGATTTCAAATTATCGAAATTTCAAATTTCGATTCGAGCTAAGTTACAAGTGTGAAAATAACATGCCTTACCCGTCCTATTCCCGTCTTTTGAAAAAAGTTAGCTTCACCCGTACACCTCTTTTGGTTAAATATCTTCCCAGTCTCCGTCCCCTTCTTTAAAAAAAGCTTCCCCGTCCCCTTCCCAGTGTTTAAAAAAATAGACTTCCCTGTCTCGTCCCCGGCTTTCCCAACAAATAGACTCACCCGTTCCCGTCTTTTGATAAAAAAGGGTCCCCGTTTCCTTCCAAACCCATCCGGACGGGAACGGGATGCCGAACACTGAGCCAGCTTAGAACTTCGAGGGCAGGAAGGCACTAGTTGTTGAAGACAGGAAGGCTGGAGGGTACTACCGTTTATTTATTCTCGAGTCGGCGTTTTCAAAACGCCCGAGCATGCTTAAGTATCCTCAGGGGTTTGGAAAAAACGGGGACTCGTTTATAAAAACGCAGTAGTTATTGAGGAGGGCACTTGTGCGCAGAAAGGAACTAGATGAGCGGTAGGGCTTGACGCTTTAGGGTTCTAGTTAAGGAAGGCGGAAAGGATTGAAGAGGGTAGGAAGGCAAAGGTAGTCACCATGCAAGAGTAAGTTGATTAGCATGATTTGAGGTAAATTCAAGAGAAAAAAATGAAGAAAAAATTAAATAACTATTATTTTAGCGACATGTTGGGAAAATTATTTTTGTTTTTTAGAGTAGTAAAGTTTCATCCGAGAAATCTAGAAACATACAGAAGTACAAATTGCAAAAATAGTAGAGAATGTACACTAGTCTAATGTTCAATACTCTTTTCAAAAATTACAAATTAACCTAAAACATGAAAACAAAAATGGCATTGAGGATACTTAATTACTTCAAGATCAATCAGATGCGTCACTCCCGTTATAAATTCTGTTTTGGAAGGGTTGTTCAAGTTTAACCGCAATTTTTCTCATCATCTGAATCTGATTCAAATCTCAATCTGTTTAGAGGCTTAAATCCAACAAAATATTATCCTATAATCCGTAGGTAGGGTACAATTCTTTCTCACGTAAATCCACAACTCGTCCCGTAAGACCCGCCCAAGCACTCATGTAGAATTACAATTAGGTATCACAAAGAAAATCGATTTTTGACTCACTGACTCCCATTTTCATACTTAATCAGTCATGAATTTTAATGACTCAGTGCATCTGACTCAGTGACATGGTTCCTGGTTTGTTTGGTTTTTNACTTAATCAGTCATGAATTTTAATGACTCAGTGCATCTGACTCAGTGACATGGTTCCTGGTTTGTTTGGTTTTTTGTATAAAACCTCAAAAAATTGGTTTATTGGTTTAAACCGGGTTTATTTCGTTTAAACCATGCTTTTTATTTAAAAAAATTTTTTAATTTTTCTAAATTTTATTTTGGTTAAATCAAATTTTATAACAACCCAAAAATATATATTTTTATTTAATATAATAAAAAGCATTCGACTTACTCCATCAACTCTTAAGTGGCGATTCCACTGAATGATTACCCTCAGCAATCCTTCAGCAAATGTAAGCAATTGATGGAATACGACCGGCAATTATAATTGCTGATGGCAAACAATTTATNCAATCCTTCAGCAAATGTAAGCAATTGATGGAATACGACCGGCAATTATAATTGCTGATGGCAAACAATTTATTACTGACTGTTGTCATAATTGCTGTAAGCAATAAATAACCAGCAAATCGGTTTTTCTTGCTTAGTTTAGCAATTATTGCAGAAGTTTCAAGTGGGAAGAGACAAAAGTTTTTAAATTTTTTCAAAAAGTTCTCGTATTACAAGTTTAAAATGGTGTGAATTTCCATGTTATTGCTAGGCAATGGAATTACCCCAGATCAAAGCAATAGTTTTTCAGCAATAATTCATAGATGGTATCAATTGCTTTCAGCAATAATTGCCGAAGAATTGCTGGGCGCAATCTCAGTGGAATTGCTATTTTAGGAATACAGGACCAAAAAATCAATGGGTGTACCAAATATTGTAAAAATTACTTTACCAAAAAAAAAATGAATCACTACTAAATAGAAAACGTTGTAACGCTATGATTCAATGCAAATGAGCCTGAAAAAGAAATGAGTTAAAGATGCATCAAGTAAGTCAAGAATCAGAAAAGCGTTTAATTTAAAATATTTTATGGGCTTTTTTGTAATAAAATTTGTTTCTTTTTACTAAAGTTTCTTCAAAATTATATTACAAAAAAATTATAATTCGGGGTTTATTTGGTTTTTATTATTTGGTTTAAATCACCTGGTTTTTTTAAAAAATACCAGGTGGTTTAAACCAACTNTACAAAAAAATTATAATTCGAGGTTTATTTGGTTTTTATTATTTGGTTTAAATCACCTGGTTTTTTTAAAAAATACCAGGTGGTTTAAACCAACTATTGATTTTTATAAGCCGGCAGTTATATGGATAATAAAAACCACCACCTTAACTTCTTAGTTCCGACCATTAAATAAACCATGGTTTAAATCAAATGATTAAATCAAAAACACCCTGCTCAGTGACTCTTATAGAACCACTCCTGAAGCTTGAGTCAGAGTCAGGTGACTCAGAGTCATGACTCTGTGACTCTGAGTCATGACTCAGTGACTCAGATTCACAGAAATTTTATATTTTTCTTTTTACAGTAAAATGAGCATAATGTGTATTCAAAGCTCAAAATGAATGATACAAAGACGCTAAGTTACCTGCTCTTTTCGGTTAAAGACTCTTAAATAAATTTTTGAAATTCTTCTTTATTTTTGATCCGATTTAAAACTAAATTACTTCACATACAATATTTACACTGATCCTCCGTGTCAACTCTATCAAAATAATCGATGATTGAACACATCGGAATGTTTTGAACTTTTGTTATTTTATTGACTTTATTCAATTAACTCATTTTTTTTTACAGCGTAATTATCAAACCGAACTTCTAAATTAGCTTGAGATCTAAATTCAAAATTTCGAATGACTGAAAAGTTTTGGGTTTCGATTTCGAATGATTAATATTTCGATTTAACTTACAGTTTGTACTGAGACTTAAACTTCAACTGAAATGTTGAATTAAATTTGGATCTTCTTCGAATAACGGATTTCGAATTCGAGCACCTTAAAATTATGAATTTTAATTTTTTTTAAAGTATAAAACTTTGTCTATCTTAAGAAAACTCCGTTTTTGTACATGTTGAAACTTATCTCCAGGGCCCCAATTCTTCAACATACCTATGGGTATGACATAGACCCGGGGTATAAAACAAACCTAGCATACCCCAACTAAACCCTCCTGATTACTCCGAATTCAGGAAGGGGGAAGANTGGATTTAGATCTATACTATTTAAAAAGATGAATTATGGTTTAGATTCGTGGTTACTTTAAAATGATCGATTTCGACATATTTTTATTTCCAACTTCGATTCTAATTGTGAGTTGGAATTTTTAGAAGCGTTGAATTTAGATTTTTATTAAAATCTGGAGTTCAATTTGATGTGTAGTGGTGTAAGTTACAAGTTTACTTCAAACTAAACACGAGCCGTGCGGCAGCAAATTCCCACTCTCAGATTTGTTGTGTGTTGCGGGAGTTGAAAAGAATTTGGTAGTACAAAAAAAGCAAGATGTAAGCAGTAACGNTACTTCAAACTAAACACGAGCCGTGCGGCAGCAAATTCCCACTCTCAGATTTGTTGTGTTGCGGGAGTTGAAAAGAATTTGGTAGTACAAAAAAAGCAAGATGTAAGCAGTAACGCTTTGTTACTTGGGAGTCATGACTCTTCCTTGTGAGTCACGACTCAGAGTCACTTTGGATTGGTACATAGTCACGAGTCAGGTGACTCAAGAGTCACGACTCTGACTCCCATTTCTCTATTGAGTCAGAGTCACCCAAAACCAGTGACTCCGTGAAATCGATGAGTCAGAGTCACTGAGTCAGATTCATTCGCAACCCGAGTTGCAACAACCCTTCCAAAAACAGAATTTATAATTTTTACAAAATTGTGGATTGTAAAGTGCAAATTGTGGACTTGTAAATCCTTTATAAAAACAGGGCCAGTAAGTTTAGAATGGCGTATAGGTTGAACTGCATCATAAAAGCAAAATCTACGCTTCCTTACCGTGGTTTTTAATTATGCTCTGTATAACATCTTGTGAACAATGGTAAATAACGGTATAGTACCGAAGCATTATATGTGAATAGTTATTTTTTCACTCCGACCTCCACTTATCTTCAATCCAAATACAGTGGGGCACGATTATACGACCACCCGATATAAGAACAATTAGGTTATAAGACTAATTTTTGGGGCACTTGGTTTGCAACAATGTATTTGGCATGGGAAATTATCGCACTATAAGACCAAGGGTTATAAGACCAAAACGGATATAAGACACGTATTCTAAGCTCAAGTTCGTGGTACGTGACTTATATAAGACCATACAGGGACACACAGGAGGGCTGCGGGAACCCACGAGAGGGCTGAGAGACCCCACGGGAAGGGTGCAGGAACCCACGGGAGGGCTGCGGATACTCACGGGAGGGCTGCGGGATCTCCCGGGAGAGCTGCGGGATCTCCCGAAAGGGCTGCGGGAACACACGGGAGGGCTGCGGGACCCCACGGGAAGGCTCCGAGAAATCGCGGGAAGGCTGCGAGACGCCACGGTAACGCTGCGGGAACCCACGGGAGGGCTGCCGGAACCCACAGTAGGGCTGCCATAACTCACGGGAGTTCTGCGGGACACCACGGGAGAGCTGCGGGACNGGGGGGGGGGGCTGCGGGAAATGGCGGGAGGGCTACGGGACACCACGGAAGGGCTGCTGGACACCACGGGAGGGCTGCGGAAACCCAATGGAGGGCTGCGGGAACCTATAGAATGGTTGCGAGAACCCAAGAAAAGGCTGAAGGAACCCAAGGTAGGATTGCGGGAGCCGACGGGAGGGCTACAGAATCCCATGCAAGGGCTGCTTGAATCCGGCGTAGGGCTGCAGGAACAAAAGGTAGGGTTGCGAGAACCCAAGGGAGGGCTGCGGGAACACACCGAAAACCTGCTGGTACCCACGGGAAGGTGGCGGGAGCCCACGGGACGGCTGCGGGAATCCACATATTTGTGTATAAGTAAATAAAATTGGCACGTCAGCTAGGATGATGGTAAAAATTTACCATCGCGTAGGATATTATTACTCGAAAAATGATGATGCCAAGAAAAGCCCATCGCGTAGTAGTTGAAGGGAAAAATTGTAGTGTAGTACATGCCGTGTTAACTCTTAAACCCCTGGGCGTACGGGATTTGAATCCACCCAACCCTTAAAACGGTAACTATGACTCGCTGGGGACACCTATATTTCTGTGATTTCGAGTAGCTGCCCAAAAACGTTTTTCTGACGACTTAGTCTGCGCGAAAAAAAAAAATATGAGCCAGTTTGACTCTGACTTAAGCCGAAATTTTAAACTCCATTTAACGGGCTGGGCTGGGCTTTCGAAAAGTCAGCCCACTCTCACCCCTGGACTACGAGTCAAAACTGTAATAGTGCCGCTGACTCTTGGGTGACGTATTGAGTTTAGGCAGATATCGGGGGCGTCATTGTTTTCAAACCTCACGCATTTGCTGTGTTGCTGTGATCACAGACTGCGTCCCCTACAGCCCAAATCGGTTCGCAAGTGATTCGAGTGGCGCTTAAATTTCATATAGCTTTGAGGCTAGAGAGTGACGGTTTAGGGGGCATAAGTTACTAGAATATATGGGAACGTCAAATTGAACGACTTTCCTGAATTGAGAATGCTATTCAATATGAAATAAATATTTACCATTAAATACCGTTATTTACCATATTTACTACTGGTACCATGAAATAATACTTGCAACTGGTTTTTTCGATTAATAACTGCACACGCAAGGGATGACATATTTTCAGCTTACTTGTATATTTCCGTTGACGCCTGTTGAATCCATTCGGGAAGCCATATTTACTGTATCGCCCCAGATGTCGTACAAAGGCTTTTGGGCTAAAACCATTAAATTTTCAATTTAAATATTTTAGTCCCGATTATAAGCGTTCGGATTACTAACCTCCAATAACTCCTGCTACGATTGGTCCGCTATCAATACCTAAAGTCCAATCAAACCGGAATTAAGAAAAATGTTTGTGTTCTTCATACTACCCCTCCCATCCTAACTTAGGCAACATGATCGTCAACGTGACCACCTATTAAGGTCGGTTAACTCAAATTTGCCAGATAAAAAGGTAAAAATTATGTACATAAAAAATCATACATCAACTTCGAAACTCGTATAATTATTTAGCAAATTTGCTTAAAACTTTTTTTATCATGTTCACCTTGGTGACCCTTAGAGATCACCAATTCTTGGAAAGTCAAAGCACGTTGCTGATGCAATAAATATCTGTATGAGCGTATGAAATTTTAACTCGATAATCGAACAAATGGCCCTACTTGACACTATGTTATCTTTCGTAGCCTCCAGCTGTAAAGGATCCAATTTTACAGGAATACTGTCATGAGTATGTTATTATTTGGGTTAGGTTAAAGCAATATTCCGAAACATCAACCCGAAATTCCCGTCAAAACTAAACCGAAAGAACAAGTAAATCGATCGGTCGGTTTCGGTTTAGTTAGATGAAGTTACACATTTGCCACTCAACCATATGTAGGATAGCGTGTTTATCATACATGGGGACCATCCACAGAGGGGTCAATTTTTGATACAAGTCAGAGGGCTGGATGTGCAAAATCTCCATGGAGAAATTTAGAGCAAAGATTAGAGGGTTGGAGGACACTGCTGTTCAGTGGAGAGCTGGACGGCTCTTATGTTCAGTGGAGGGCGGATGAGTGCAGGAATGGAGTGCTCTTTGTTCAGTGAAGTAGTGGAGGGTTCTTCGTCCGGTGTAAAGCGGATGGAGGGATAATTCCTTGACCATGTATATCGTGTTATCAAAAAAAAATAATGTTTACAAATGAAAAAAAAAAACTACAGGACAGTATCACTTGCGCAAAGGCATAGAAGTGATTTAGGGAATTTAAATTTCCAATTATAAAATTTAAGTTTTAATAAAGTAAAACTATTTAGCCACAAAAACAGGATTTTACAGAAAGGGAAAGAGAATCGATTAGAAACTAACCAAAAAAAATTGTCGGAGTGGGAGAAGTGGAGTCCGCAGTAAGAACTGTTGGAGGGCGTAGACGTCGTTGTTCAGTGGAGTGGCTTAGCTTGAAATGAAAGAGTTCTTTGCTCAATTTAGCTTGGAGGAGTGGATGAGACTTTGCTGAATTTAGCTTGTAGAGGTGGAAGGATCTTTGCTGAATGGAGTGGAAGCAGCATACAGTGCCCATCTATGTTATGTAAACACTGTTTATTCTCCTATACTGTCCTCTCCGCTAATCCACGACAGCCCGAGTTTAGTCGATAGCAGACCTGATCGTTTACATGTTTTCAGTCGATTTCTCTATGGATAGGGTATTTCGACATTTTTGCAAAGAGTAGTAATTAACAACATCAAATATCCGTCTGCGTAAGATCGGTCGGACTAATTTGAATGAATAAATTGCTACAACGGAGCCAAACATGGACATTTAGATTTTAGTATACTCATTATTACTACAGAGATTTGCGAATTACCTTAATTAGAGATTGCAAATCCCGAAAAGGAAAACGGGAAATTTCGGGAATTTCGGGAAATGGTTTCCCGAGGTAACCACGAGAAATCCCGTTCGGGATATCAATAAATAAATTTAAAAATAAATCTAGACTGACGCCCGTTGTAGACGTAACTTTATCCTAACTCTCCCGTCACACTTCGCGTTACCATAACGTCAACCGTCACTCTTAGCGTATTTATAGGTTGTTTGATCACAACGCAGAGTTATTTTAACGCTAACCTAATTGTTAAAGTTTTCTTTAGAGGAGCTCTAAATTATCCGTGCGCTGTCGTAAAGTTGGTTGGCTATCAACTTTGTTTAAGTTAGAGAAAGTGACGGAGGATGTGAGGCGTTACGGCAACTGTAAATTGATTCTCTAAAGTGAAATATCACTCGACGCATCACTCTAACAACCATAGAGTTACAGTGACGATAGGTATAAATTGAATTTTAAACAACCTCAGAATCATTCGGAGGAAGGACACGTTAGAGTTAGGTGTACAACGGGCGTGAACACGGTTTATAAATAATTGTTTTTAATGTAACTATTTTTTTATAAATATAGATAGGTGTGCTAATTATGAAAAGTTAAAAAAATTAAAAAAAATAATTAGAAGTACTAGATTTACTTTCTAATAAGAAATTATTAATTTATCAAGTTTTAAATTAATTAATCCTATTTCACAATTACCACACAAAACTATCAAATGTGTGGCAATTGTAAAATTTTAAATCCAAATGCTTTGGGCATGAGCTGAACCACTTCGATTTTACTCAAAATTCTCAAGAATACAAGGGACGAAGCACAAGCGAAGAGATAGGGTTCGAAACTAATTGACCCATTAACTTCTGGAGCCTCCCATAAATAACCAGAAAAGCGTATCTTGTTCTAATTTTCACTATCAACGNTAGGGTTCGAAACTATTTGACCCATTAACTTCTGGAGCCTCCCATAAATAACCAGAAAAGCGTATCTTGTTCTAATTTTCACTATCAACGTAAGTCTGATGTTCTCTATCACCTTATGAATAGTATAAGTTGGAATGACCGTAAATTAATTTCATCTAACTTTTCCAATTACCACATCTAATTTGTACAATTACCACACTTCTGTTTTTAATTGTGAAAAGTAGTTTCTAGAATGCAAATAAATCGTTCCAGGCAATCGAACAAAGGAATTAACTGACTAAAAACCATACAACGATAGAGATTTGTATTTTGAAATAGTATTATGGAAAACTTTTTTTTAGAAAACACCTTTATTCCCCTATTTTTTTGAGTCAAATTTGGAAAAGGGAAAAAAAAATTCACAATTACTTTTTACATGCACAAACCCAAGAGTAGTAACGTGCATAAAACATGGGCAATGACATGCGCAATGAAATGTAGTACCCATGAGCAATGATATGCGCAACCATTCATTAATGACTTACGCAACCCATGATTAATGAACTGATATGCATCATTCATGCGCAATTACATGCACTACCCAAGCGCAACCAAATGCTCAACCCAATGAACTGAGCAACCAATTTCGAATAACATGCGCAACCCAAGCGCAATGACATTCGTAACCCATTTGTAATGCATGCGCAACGAATTTATTTGTAAATTGAGCTAGATAATATTTAGCTTTTGAAATTAAGTTTAAACTTATAATAAAAACTACATACCTTTAGGGCCAGATTTAGGTAAACCAATTGATTTTTATAATTCTTGTTAAATTTTTCATTATATCTCCTGTATTGTAACGTATTGGTGGAAATTTGTAATCCGGAAATGATTGAACAAAGTTAAATTGAACTTTGTAAGTTGCAAATTATGCAAGTGGTCAATATAATTTTTTTTTGTTTTACTTTCACAGAGAATGTATGAAAAAATTCAAAAGTTAATAATTGTAGGATATGAACAATTATTAATTTTTGCATGGTTACCGTTGTTTTTTTTCTTGTTTCGGGAAACCCGGGAATCTCCCGAAATTCGGGAATTTCTCGTTTCCCGTTACTAGGGTAATTTTCCCGTAAATTGCAATCTCTAAACTTAATCCAATCTATTTCCAAAATCAGATACGATAATCGTCAACAGTTGCAGCTATACTGTATGCACAGATGAAACTCGATCCAAGAATCGAGTCATGGCTCGGATCGGATTGGTATCGGTGGAAAAACTGACTATCGGATCGCGGATGGGTACCGAAAGAGTTTTCGATCCTTAGCTCGGATCTCGGATCGGTATCGAATGGCTTTTTGATTCTTGGCTCGGATCGCGGATCGGTATCGAAGGACATTTCGATCCTTGCATGCATAGAGGAAAACCCTACCTGTTCCCCGGGGGGGTCCTTTTGGTCAAATATCAAAAAAATTAGTGGGGTGGTTCGAACTGTTGGTAAAACAAAATTAGTTGATTTTCGTATGGGCTGGTTATTTGGGCTTTATGCCTATTTGCTCCAGTATTCGGAGTGTGTCTCAGTTTAGGTGAAAGGTTCGCCACGAGACAATCGAGAGTTTAATCGGACTACAGCGCCACAAAGGGGATGGGTTGCTTCTAGTGATGCAACCGTTTCGTTTCGTTTTTCAAAACATACGGAAACGAATCGAAACGGATTAGATAGAAACGAAAACGAAACGGTATAAATGTAGGCAAAAAACGGAAAGAAATCGAACCGAAACGGAAAACTAAAAAAATTAGGTTAGCAAGTCAATTTATTACTGCAGAATAATTATAAATAAGGTTGGAATGAATTCATGATCGACTGTTTGAATCTTACTCTGCGTCGCCAGTCACGAAGCAATTAATTTTTAGAATAATT
>NIPM01000147.1:279409-418138 GCA_002738285.1 Holacanthella duospinosa | reverse complement strand
CCGGTTTCATAAAAATGATATGCTAAAATTATGAGAATGTTTAAATATAAATTAGCATCCACAGAAAGTGGATTAACTGACTGTTCCTACCGAAACAGCCAGATCGTACCTTCGATTTTTTTTCGAAATTAAACCTTTTTTAGATCCAATACTTAATTAATTATTAAAAAAATTATGTAATTTACAATTAAAACTAAAACAAATGAAACTAAAACTGAATAAAATTCTTATAAACTGAAGAAAATCAAACAAAAAACTATTGGTTTGGACTTAATCTCAGACCTAAAGTGAGAGAGAATTAGGTCTGGAATTAAGTTTTTGAAAGACGGACTAAGTCTTGAGGAAGGAGAAAGTCCTTCCACGTCACATATTTTTGGCGCGAATCTCATAATTAGGTCTGGTACAGACCTAAACTTAATATTTAAATTCCTCTAATAATAATGAATCTACCAAATAATAAATTAATCAATTGTCATTGACTCAATTGTAATTTACAAACGTTTTCTATAGTGCGTTAAGCATAAATGCATGTATTGGTATGATAAAATTCAACTGTCCAAAGACAACCCTTCTACTCATAAATTAAAATATTGTTTTTGTAAAAAAAATATTATTAAAAAAACTCCGTAAATTTCTAGATTTTGTAATGTGAAGTAATCTATTAGGTAGCGAAGAAGAATTTTTTTTCTCCCTACTGTCCCCTCCACTAATTCGTCAGCCCAAATCGAGTCGATAGACGAACTGGTTGTTACATGTTTTTAATCGAATTCTCTATAGAAACGGGATTTCGACTTTTTAGCAAGCGGTGGTAATTTGCAACATAATGTCCGTCTGGTAAAAATCTGTAATCGGTCTATTTAGACGGCATAAATTACTCCAAAGGAGCAATATTGAAAACCCTCACTATGATTTTAGCAAAAATATTTATTTTCGATTTCTTAATCGCGTATTGCCCTTCTTCGTAGATATATGAACATATTTATTGAAAAGCTTCGTAACCAATCATAATATTGTACTTGAATTTATTTGGTACATCCGCTCCACACTTTGCTATCTCCGTCCGTTGGTATTATTAAATTTACCAACGATTTCAACAATGTCACGAGATGAGACATTTTAAAATAAAATTCACGAATAATATTGCACTTTCTCGAAACAACGGATGGAGAAAGCAAAGTATAAAATTGGCGTTATAGCTTATGCTTAAAATGCTTAAAATGCTTAAAAATACAGTTGAACCTATCCTTTCAAAATAAAACCTCCATCACTGTCACGATCTCCACCACTGTTATGACCTCCATCACTGTCATGATATCCACCACTCCTTCCACGGTTACCAACACTTCTGAATTCAGAACAATTTCGTCAGCCTTTGCTCTCGGAATTGCTGCAGGTACAACTATTTTCGTAGTGGTGTGGGAGATTCATATCCCATGTATTATTCCTATTTGACATTTTCAGTTGTACCGATCCCTTCAGAAGTAGTTAGAGCTTTTTGAATTTTTTTTCACTCACTGTTTCACAAACCTCACCTATAAATATATTCAACCCACATACTAATACTTTCTTATAGTGTATACCCACCGCAATGCAGAGTCGGGCACGACTACAACGAAATTGGTCAAGGTTACCATGGTATGCGAAAAGTAGATTTATTATGAGAAGCAGACCAATACAAAAGAATTGAAAATTGGAAAATTTTGTTGAATAAAAATTCATACAGGCAGAAAATTTTGTTGAATAAAAATTCATACAGGCAGAAAATTTTGTTGGATAAATTTTTACACAGGCAAAAAATTTTGTTGGATAAATTTCCATACAGGAAGAAAATTTTGGTTAATAAATTCCCATACAGGCAGAAAATTTTGTTAGATAAATTCACATACAGGCAGAAAATTTTGTTGGATTAATATCTCAGTTTTATGTAATCTGCAAGAAACATGGGCATTATAGGAGCAGTCTATGTCCACACTCTGACTGCATAGAAATTTATCCAACAAAATTTTCCGCCTATATGGACGTTTATCCAACATAATTTTCTACCTGTGTGNAATTTATCCAACAAAATTTTCCGCCTATATGGACGTTTATCCAACATAATTTTCTACCTGTGTGGAAATTTTTCAAACAAAATTTTCTGCCTGTGGAAATTTATCAAAAAGAATTTTCTGGCTGTATGGAAATTTATCCAAAAAAATATTCTGCCTATGTAAAAATTTATCCAACAAAATTTTTTGCTTGTGGAAATTTATCCAACAAAATTTTCTGCCTGTACGAATTTTTATTCAACAAAATTTTCTGCCTCTATGAAAATTTATTCAACAAAATTTTCAAATTTTCAATTCTTTTGTATTGGTCTGCTTCTCATAATAAATCTACTTTTCACATACCATGGGAATCTTGAGCAATTTCGTAGTAGTCGTGCCCGACACTGCACTGTGGTGGGTGTACACTATGAGAAAGTTTTAATATGTGGGTTGAATATATTTATAGGTTAGGTTTGTGAAACAGGGAATGAAAAAAAATTCAAAAAGCTCTAACTACTTCTGAAGGGATCGCTGACTGCAGTAGCGGTTTGGTAAGTATGCAGATAGAAGAATGGAAGAGCTCAGCGAGTGTCTTGGAAGAAGGGGAATAGATTCCACTATTTTGCCGTCGAGTTACTGATTAGTATTAATTAGTTAGTCGTGTTAGGGGCGCGGTTTTTCACTGTTTTATGCTTAAAGTCGTGTTACTATAGGGAAATCGGTTAAAAACATGTAAACAACGAGTTCGTCTATCGACTCGATTTGGGTTGACGAATTAGTGGAGGGGACAGTATCTACTAATGTCCTAATCTTTTCCTCAGCGAGTTGTGGTGATCAAAAATTCCTCAGCGTGACCATACTCAGATGAATTTCAGAGTTGGTCTCCCACGAGGTTACATTTTTCATGTATACTAGTGTTCTCCATGACTGACTCTAACTTTGACTCTCATGACTCTCACTCCCAAGGTTTTTGGGAGTCAGAGTCGACTCCCAAAATTCAAGGAGTCAGAGTCATGACTCCGAGAGTCGACTCCCAACGTTTAAAGAGTCAGAGTCATGACTTTCAGAGTCAATGACTCTGACTCCGGCCAAACTGGGAGTCATGGAGAACACTAATGTACATTTAATTTTCAACTTTCGAATTTGAAACTATTGTTTTCAAAGACCCGAACACCTGAGGCATGACTCTTACAGTGACTCTGAATTAGGAGTCGGGAATCATTTGGTGACTGACTCCTTTGTTAGAAGTCAGTCATGATTATTTACCGACATGGGAAAATGAGCATAACGGACTAATTTTTCATATTTTTTCATTTACTTTTACCATTAAATATATATTTTTCCAGTGGGTGGCGGTACAACATAGAGACGGTTTTGAGAATAAAATTGTCTGGGAATGACGTCACTGTTCTGCACTTCGAATTCCCTAACATTTCTCCTCGTGCATTTTCATGACTTTTCATGGAACATTTGTAGTGTAGTCCCTCTATGGAATTCAAGTAAGTGATACGTTAATCGACTGGAACTTTATCGTAGATTACGAATTTGACATCCATTGTTGGCGGTCAAGTCAAATTTTGCAAAAATTTTGTGAATTTGTGCCAAAAAAAAAAATTTTTTTTTAGCATGACTTACCCAATGGTATTGGTCGGGATTTCAGCAAGTTATACGTGAATCGACCAGAAATTTCAT
Organism: Holacanthella duospinosa; assembly: GCA_002738285.1. Taxonomy (NCBI): domain Eukaryota; kingdom Metazoa; phylum Arthropoda; class Collembola; order Poduromorpha; family Neanuridae; genus Holacanthella; species Holacanthella duospinosa. Next base: position 414,419 of record NIPM01000147.1, on the reverse strand, counting down.
GCAGATTAGGATTCTGACATCAATCATTGGATGTCAACAACCTAAACCTAAAGAAAATGTAACAACCTAACTAACCTAAAGAGAAACTAGTGACCTAACAACCTAAAAGCAAACCTAAAGATAAAAAAAAATTTAAAGAAAAATTTAACAACCTAAAACTAAAAAAAAACTAGCATCCTATACCTAAAAAAACCTCACCTAACCCTACAAAAAACCTAACAAATTAAACCTAAAGAAAACCTAACTACCTAAACCTAAAGAAAACTAAACAATCTAAATCTAATGAAACCTAACAGCCTAAACCTAAAAAAACCTAATAACCTAAACCCATAAAAAATCTTAAGAAATTGCATCCTCTACATCTCATTGCTTATAAATATTTAAATAATATAAATAATAAAAATTAAAAAGAAATTGAAAAAATATCCTTTTTGCTTAAAAAATTCGACTTGACAGCATACATCAAAACCCCCATTAGCCTCAGTAGGCAAGGACCCATCGAGCGCAGGTGGGCACATGTGGGAATATCCGGGAGGGCTGTGGGAATATCCGGGAGGGCTGTGAGAATTTCAGGGAGGGCTGTGGAAGTGACAGTGGGATGCGGGAATGTCCGAGAGGGCTGTGGGAATATCCGGGAGGGTTGTGGGAATATCCGGGAGGGCTATGGAAATTTCAGGGAGGGCTGTGGGAATGACAGGGGAAATGCGGGATTGCAAGGGGTGACTGTGGGAATTTCTTAGGCGCTTCTAGTAGTTACCATTTCTAGAAGGACGGATATTTTTTAATTCGCTTAGGCCACTGGTATACCGAAAACCTTTACCCACAATGGCATGGATTTAAAAGTTTTTGATTTATCACGCCAAATTGATAACCTCTAAAGGTCAAGCAAGATGGTCAGTGGATAAAGCACTCTTTTGAGAGAATTCCTAAATCCTCAGATTTAAAAATAAATAAACTTTTGTGTATTTGAGATTTTAGAAAAGGATGGAAGAAAATCCATTCGTTTATGCCTTGTTTATAGTCCGTCAGCTTTTAGAATCCTCTTTCTGAATCCGAATTTGTGGCCAAATTCAGAATCTGAAAAGTATAAATCAAATTCCGTTTTCCGTATCCGGGTTGGAAAAAACTGATTCTGAAAAATGATTTTTGTTTATACTCGCTCGTTCGACTAAAACTGAAGTTTTTGTTCAAAACAATTTATTCTAAAACAATGGATGACGGTTTGATTGTTCTTGATCTGATTCGGCGTCCTAAACGAAAACGCGTAAGAACAATATACATTCGAAATATATTCAGACGTCGGAGCTTGACAGGAGAGATATTTTGTACAGTGTGGAAAAATACCGTATTTTTCGGAAAAATACGTATAATACGTATAATACAGTATAATACCGTATATTACCGTATAATACCCCAAGTTATAAAAAATACCGTGATTTCAGAAAAATAGCATAATACCATTTAAAATTAAAATTAATCTAAATCTAACACGATACCTGGTTTCGTTGACTAAGAGGTACTGTGAGTTTGATAGTGTTTCTTCATGCTATTTCTTCATTATGGCCCCATGCTTCCATTCACATATTTTACACTTTCCCCAATTAATACTACTACTAAGATTAAACTACATGTCAAAATGAGTCCAAATAGTATCGTTGGTACGTGGCATGCTGGCAAGTGTTATAATCGTTGAAATGTTAATGAAAGACTGAAGTAAAATTACTCCAAAATATAGTAGATGGTACAGTAATAGAAAAATAGATCGACTTTGAAACAACAGATCACCCAAGTTGAAACACGAAAAAAAATTTTATATCACTAAAATAAGCAAATTATAAACTGATTTACCTATTTAGTGTGAAATATAATCAAAAATACAAAGATTAAAAAGCAAATACAAAAATACAAATGATATCAAAAATACCAATGATACCATTGTATTTTTGCGACGATGGATATAATATATAATTATATTAATATATTTATAATTATAACAAATTATAACAAATATAATAATATATTTATAATTTTATAACAAATATAGTAATTATATAGTTATATAATTATATATTAATATACAATACATGGGGCGTGTTGCATCAAAAAACTTTCAAAATAAAACTTTTCAACTTTTCACTTTTCATTTTTGGTAAAGTGAAAGGTAGCTCTGTTGCATCAAAATATTTTAGGAACCTTTCCATAACCTAATTTTTTTGAAAAGTGAAAAGTAAATCGTGAAAAGTTTGTTTCGTTGATATAGTAACAGACACTATTTATATTAAAAAAAAAAAAGAATAAAATCTCAAGACTCAAAAAACTCTGCGGATTTTTTAATTTCCGTTTCGGAATCTCAATATGTTCCTATCCATCCCAATTATTGATTAAAAAAAAAGAAAAAAGTATTTGAAGAAAGTAACTACAAACAAATAAAAAATTATTCTTTTTACGGACTACTCCATATGTCTCGATTCAACAATATTTTTTGTTCCACAATTTGCTCATTTTTTTTAGTACAGAGTATTAACATTACAATTTCTTTGGTTGACTCAAAAACTCAAAAATTTTTTGGTTGACTCAAAAACTCAAAATTCATTTGGTTGACTCAAAAACTCAAAATTCTTTTGGTTGACTCAAAAATCAAAATTCCTTTGGTTGACTCAAAAACTCAAAATCTTAACAAAAAAAACTTGTACCATATTGAAGATTGTGTACACATTTGAAGAGTTTGTAAAAAAAAAAAAAAAAAAAAAAGGTTGAGTCAAAATTCATCCTGTTATCAAAAAAGTTTAAAGCTGAAAATGCAGTGAGGAAGAGTAAAATTAAGTTGAAATTAATAGAAAAGTGAAAGTAAAGTAAAGTTTAAGTGAAAGTATAGTTAAAAGTTTGAGTCAAAAGATAAACATTAAATGTGACTAATTTTTGTTCAAATTCTCATGTTCTTTATAATGTAAGCTTGTTTTCTACTTTTAAGTTTTTTAATGTTAAAAACTTGTTTATAACTTAAGTTAAAGGAAGTTGAAATTTTACTAATTACTTTCGTACTAATTTTGTGCTGGTAAACACACACAAAAAAAAATAAGAAAAAGCAAAAAATAAATGTTCCAAATTGTCAGCTTTCACCAATTGGCTCTAAGTTATCTTCATCTGACTCGTCACTCGAATAATAGTTTTCATCCTGCAAATTATAATTATTAAACTTTGTATTTATAATAGGTTTATTAAAATTTTATGAATTTGTAAATTTACTTACCATGTTGTTCTTCAAATTTCAATGAACTTTCTACTTTTCAAAAAATTTAATTTTTGAATATATCGATCTAATAACCTTCAAAAATCTTGAAAAGTAAAGATACTTTTCAATTTTTAATATTTCAATTATATTTTGATGCAACACAATATTATTTTTATTGAAAGGTAACCTAACATTTTCACTTTTCAAAAACCTAACCTTTCACCTTGCCAACTACTTTTGATACAACAGAAAATTTTCAATTTTCCAAATTTTTCAAAAAGTGAAAGGTGAAAAGTTTTTGATGCAACAGGCCCATGGTATTATACCGATCCCTTCAGAAGTAGTTAGAGCTTTTTGAATTTTTTTTCATTCCCTGTTTCACAAACCTCACCTATAAATATATTCAACCCACATATTAAAACTTTCTCATAGTGTACACCCACCACAATGCAGAGTCGGGCACGACTACTACGAAATTGCTCAAGATTCCCATGGTATGCGAAAAGTAGATTCATTATGAGAAGCAGACCAATACAAAAGAATTGAAAAATGGAAAATTTTGTTGGATAAATTTTCATAGAGGCAGAAAATTTTGTTGGATAAATATTCATACAGGCAGAAAATTTTGTTGAATAGAAATTCGTACAGGCAGAAAATTTGTTGGATAAATTTCCACAAGCAAAAAATTTTGTTGGATAAATTTTCACACAGGCAGAAAATTTTGTTGGATAAATTTCCACACAGGCAGAATATTTTTTTGGATAAATTCCCATACAGCCAGAAATTTTTTTTTGATAAATTTCCACAGGCAGAAAATTTTGTTGCATAAATTTCCACACAGGTTGAAAATTCTGTTGGATAAACGTCCATATAGGCGGAAAATTTTGTTGGATAAATTTCCATGCAGGCAGGGTGTGGACATAGACTGCTCCTATAATGCCCATGTTTCTTTCAGATTACATAAAACTGAGATATTAATCCAACTAAATTTTCTGCCTGTATGTGAATTTATGTAACAAAATTTTCTGCCTGTATGGGAATTTATTAACCAAAATTTTCTTCCTGTATGGAAATTTATCCAACAAAATTTTTTGCCTGTGTAAATATTTATCCAACAAAATTTTTTGCTTGTATGGAAATTTATCTGACAAAATTTTCTGCCTGTATGAATTTTTATTCAACAAAATTTTCTGCCTGGATGAACTTTTATTCAACAAATTTTTCCAATTTTCAATTCTTTTGTATTGGTCTGCTTCTCATAATAAATCTACTTTTCGCATACCATGGGAACCTTGACCAATTTCGTTGTAGTCGTGCCCGACTCTGCATTGTGGTGGGTATACACTATGAGAAAGTTTTAGTATGTGGGTTGAATATATTTATAGGTGAGGTTTGTGAAACAGGGAGTTAAAAAAAATTCAAAAAGCTCCATCTACTTCTGAAGGGATCGGTACGTATTATACGTATGGCACACTAAGTATTTTGACAATAATTAATTTAAACTTATAACCCACAAATTAACTGATAATAATAACCTCTGAATGAAGTGTAGGGTCATCCATGAACTCACTTGTACCAATAGTGTAGATCTCAGCTGATTCTGTTGTAAATAGAGACTATATATAGAGAGAAGAAAGGATCTGAAGGACTATAAACTAGCCATTAGGCCTTTAAGATTAAATCATATTCTAAAAAAAAATTTTTTTTTTGGCACAAATTTGTTAAATTTTTGCAAAATTTGACTTTACCGCCAACAATGAATGTCAGATTCGTAATCGACGCTAAATTCCCAGTAGATTAACGTACCAGTTACCAAAATGCCAGAAGGGTAGTTCTTTGTGGATATATTTTTTTTGATGTGCGATGAATATTTAAATTGAAAAAATTGTACTATTACCGGATTGTAAATGCGATTAGATCACCTGTGATGTGATTTTTGAAATTTAATTCTATTGAATTAGTTAATTAATTAATTAATTACTTGACTAAAATAGGTGGCTTGAGACGGGTGGTGCCAACTCACAGCATTGGTTCATATGTGGGTGGATTGCACTTTCTGATGGATTTATTTGCCAATCGGCAAACAAAAGTAATTACGAATTTGGTAGCAATAGATTTGGCATCCATAATATTATTTTTAGAAATATCAAACAAAATCCTTTTGCTTGCCGACTGTTAAAAAAATCCAACAGAAGTTCGACAGTAATCCCTCGTCCCCTACTAACAAAATTGGCAAACAAACCCACAGTTGCCAAATGTATTCTCATAACCCACTCATTTTTATAAAAAAATTGATATTCTTAAAATTTAAAGTTAGTGTTAGATAAGGATGCAAATATGTGCAAGAATTCCCGCAGCCCTCACGTGGGTTCCCGCAGCTCACCCGTGGGTTCCCGCAGCCCACTCGTAAGTTCCCGCAATCCTCCCGTGGGTTCCCGCAATCCATCCGTCGGTTCCCGTAGCCCTCGCGTAGTTTTCCTCAGCCCTCCCGTGAATTCCCGCAGCCCTCCTATGGGTTCCCGCAACCTACCCGTGGTATCCCGCAGCCCATCCGTGAGTTCTCTCAGCCCTCCCGTGTGTTCCCGCAGCCCTTCCGTTGGATTTTGTATCCCTTCCGTCGGTTTGCGTAGCCCTGCCGTGGGTCTCCTCAGCCCATGCGTCAATATCCGCAGCCCACATGTGAGTTTCTGCAGCCTTCCCGTGGGTTCCCGCAACCCTTCCGTCGGTTCCCGTAGCTCTCTCGTAGTTTTCCGCAGCCCTCCTGTGGGTTCCCGCAGGCTTCCCGATAATTCCCGCATCCTTTCCAATAATTCCCGCATCCCTCCCATGGGTACTCGCAGCCAACCCGCGGGTTCCCGCAGCCAACGCGTGGGTTCCCTCAGCCTGTTCGTTGGTTCCCGCAGCCCTCCCGTTGGTTTTTGAAGCCCTTCCGTCGATTTTCGTACCTTTCCTGTAGTTTCCCGCAGCCCTCCCGTGGGTGCCCTCAGCCGTCCCGTGAATTCCCGCATTTCTTCCATGGGTTCCCCCAGCCCACCCGTTTGTTCCCGTATCCCTCCTGTGAGTTCCCGCANGAATTCCCGCATTTCTTCCATGGGTTCCCCCAGCCCACCCGTTTGTTCCCGTATCCCTCCTGTGAGTTCCCGCAATCTTTCCGTCGGTTTCCGTAGCCCTCTCGTAGTTTCCCGCAGCCCTCCCGTGTGTTCCCGCATCCTTCCCGTGTGTTCCCGCAGCCCTCCCATGTGTTCTCGCATCCCTTCCGTGGGTAAATTCATCTGGAATCAAAAATGGAAATGTGGTGGATCCTGTAGTCATTTCCTATCTTTCCGTTGTCTTCAAATTATTTTCGTTTTACCCTTTTCAATTTGAATTATTTGTAATGTAACTCCAGTGAAAATACTGAAAACTGCGTGTAAAATCAGGTGTGAAAATTAGTGAAGGAAAATGAAGTCACAGCAATTTGGTAAGGAGGTGTGAGTCAATATGGCAACATTTTAGATTCTATTTTATGGAAGAGAGTGAGGTCATATGTGTAACTTTATGATGCGCCAGTGGTTTCACGGTAGTCCAGCTCTCGCTACCAAAAGTAAGGTGGGAGTGACCGTGGTACTGGTATCAAAAATAACGGTAGCGGGAAATGGTTTCTGACAAGTTGCGGTAACGAAAAAAGTTTAATAACAAATAGCGGTAGCGAGAAAGTGTTAGTTAATGTCAGTAGCGTAGAAATTTTTAGTTAAAAGTTACCGGTAGTTATCGCAGTAGCGGTAACGGCACCGCGGAATTTGTTTGCTGTAGCGTTAGGAATTCTTCCTATCAAAGTAGCGGTAGCAATTGCACGTATCGCAGCAAAAGCAAATTTTTTTTAAAGTTACGACATCGGTAGCGCGGACCATGTTATCGGTAGCGCATACCATGTTATCGGTAGCGGACAGTCGAGGTGACACATTTGGTTGATGTACCTCGCTCTCATTCGATTATGATATTTCCCACTTTCCATTCAATCACATTTCATTCAATGGTCCGCACTCAGGCAATATGTTATGGTTTGCTCATGAATGAAATAATCCACAAAGAACTACCCAGAAGGAGGAGGGTGGCCATTCTACAAATAACCCCTTCTCATTGTTTATAATAATCCCATTTTTATTATAACAAGCAAATATTTGCTTGAGATTCATCGTTTTCCAAAAGAAAAATCGTTGTCTTTAATTTGGCTAAATCGGTGCAAAAGAAAAGACAAAATCAACTTGTCCGTTGTTGTCATTTGCTGAAAGCATTTCGAACTTTTCGGTTTTGAAGTAGACAAAATGCAACACTTATGAAAAGGGTTGAATGTTTGAATTTCATTTTCTCCAAAAAATTTTCCACCTGAATATTGTAAAANAAGAAAAGACAAAATCAACTTGTCCGTTGTTGTCATTTGCTGAAAGCATTTCGAACTTTTCGGTTTTGAAGTAGACAAAATGCAACACTTATGAAAAGGGTTGAATGTTTGAATTTCATTTTCTCCAAAAAATTTTCCACCTGAATATTGTAAAAAGCTTACTGGAATTCTAAAAATTATTCTGGGAAAGCTTAATCAGACTAAAAATTACAATCAAACTTTTAAATACACAGAAAATTAAATGTCAACGAAAGGACTTTCTGCAAGTCTAAAATTAAAATAAAGGCTAAACAATTAGCGAAATAAATAATATTGTTGTGAAAAATTACTCAATTGTTTGTACACTTTTACGCGTCAAAATAAAATGCATATCTGATTTTAAAATTGAAGGTAAAACAGTCTAAATTCATCTAAAGTATGAATAAGGCATGTTGTTGAGTTGTGAACTTTGAGAGCATGCAGAANTTAAAACAGTCTAAATTCATCTAAAGTATGAATAAGGCATGTTGTTGAGTTGTGAACTTTGAGAGCATGCAGAACAGTGACGTCACTTCTACTTGAAAAAAAGAGAATTTGAGAAGAGATTGCATACCGCCATTTCCTTATCTTAAGTTCCCTGATATTTTTCTAATTTCGGATTGTTATACATGATTTTACGTACCTAGTTTGTATTACATGTTGCATATTTATTTATTTTTATTTCATTACGCACATTTTTTCATTCAAAGTCACCTCCCAAAATCAAAGAGTCATAGTCATAAGTGTACTCATGTCAAAGTCATCCGAAAGTCGGACTCCAAATGTTTAGAGATTCGGTGACTCTGACTCAGCTAAACTGTGTGTCATGGTGAAGACTAGTTGAAACTTTCGAAGTTGACACTAGTTGAAACTTTCTACAAGTCGGAAAATTTTGCTTTTGAATTGGATGCAGAGGGTCTTTTTACATTAGAGTCTGTTCGTTTAGAACATAGATGGATTTATCTCAGTTAATTAAACAAGGAACAACTTAAATGCGGGGCTAAAAACATTAGTATTGCATGAATAAAAATAGTTCCGAGGGAATAAAATTCTACCCAGGTTAAATATTATCCATAACGTAAACAAATTTTCGAAAATATATAACATTTGCGAAAAAAAAAAAATTTTTAATACTTGTATTTTATGCTGGCAAAAAAAATTTTGACCCACAAACTTGGGTAACTCGAGTGACAGAATTAGACAATTTGAGATTGGAGATTTAACATAATTAGAAATTTTGTGTTAAATTTAAAATTATGAATTAGATTACGCTTTGAATGTGCCCAGATATGTTACGTGGTTCATGGGATGCACCATGAGACAAAACACTTTCCTTACCAATAGTTTAGGTTTCCCTCCGAAAAAAAAAAGTTTAAAAAAAAATTCTTCGCTACCTAACATATTGTTGGTGGAAAGCTAACTTCTTTTTTTCTTCGTCTTACCGACAATTCGGATACCACATAGATAAAATGGGAGAACGCCTTTCCACCCTCAGAGTTGGGCATCATTAGCGAATTTCGAAAATGTAAACTAGCAACTGCATTTTAGGACTAAGTGTTCTCCATGACTCCCAGTTTGGTATGAGTCAATCACTGACTGTAGGAGTCATGACCACGAAACATTACCAGCCGAAACACGAACGGTTATTTCCCGCTGTTTCGAGAGTGAGAGTAATAATATTAGTGTAAAGTCATAATAATAATATTTACCTTCAGTGGAGTGAAATAATTTATTTTTGCTTTTTCGGACATTAAAAAAATGTATTCGGTGTCAAAATTCGATCAGGATTTTTGAAAAATTTGTCAATTTAGCAAATTCCCGAACCCGAACATTATCAAAATTCCGGGTTACAAATTAAAGTTGAATAATTGAGATGAAAATAATTACGAATGGGTGGTACATNTCCGGGTTACAAATTAAAGTTGAATAATTGAGATGAAAATAATTACGAATGGGTGGTACATTTTGTCAGGAATTTTGGGGAAACAATTCAATTTGGAAAATACCCGAATTCAGGTATTTATAAAAATTTTCGGCATAGAAACTAAACTTCACCAATTTGGATGAAAAAAATTATGATTGGGTACTAAATTGCGTCAGGAATTTTAGAAAATACCCGAATCCGGGTAATATAAAAATTTTCCGAGTTAGAAACTAAACTTAGCCAATTTGGATCCTTTTTTGAAATTTATATTTATAATATGTTGCAATAAATATTAACAATTGTCCCTAACACTTAGTCTGCAACCCTGTATGTTTACAGTGCCCGGATTTGGGTATTTTCCAAAATAATTAATTTTCCATTATTTCCTGACGTAATTTAGTACCTGATCAAAATTTTTCCATCCAAATTGGTTAAGTTTAGTTTTTAACACGAAAATTTTAATAAATATCCGAATTCGATTATTTACCAAATTCAATTTTTTTTCAAAATTCCTGACAAAAAAGTCAACTTTACTTTGTAAACGGGAATTTTGATAATGCCCGGATTCGGTTATTTCCTAAATTAACAAATTTTTCAAAAATCCTGATCAAATTTTGAGACCAAATACTTTTTTTAATTTCCGAAAGAAGCAAAAATAAATTGTTTCACTTCCCTGAAGGTCAATATTATTATTTTGAGTTCACACTATATATTACTCTCTCTCGAAACTGCTGAAAATACCCGTTAGGGTATTTTCTCTTAAGAGTCAGTGACTCTTAAGAGTCAGTGATTGACTCATACCAAACTGGGAGTCATGGAGAACACTTAGTCCTAAAATGCAGTTGCTAGTATTCATTTTCGAAATTGGCAAATGATGCCCAACTTTGAGGGTGGAATNACTTAGTCCTAAAATGCAGTTGCTAGTATTCATTTTCGAAATTGGCAAATGATGCCCAACTTTGAGGGTGGAATGGGGACGTTCACTCCATTTTATCTATGGGGTATCCCAATTGTCGGTAAGACGAAGAAAAAAAGGTTGGCTTTCCACCAACAATACCTAGATTTTATTTTAAGTCCTGATCAACATTTCTTCGCAACGCGAAAAGATTTGCAAAAATGAAAATTAAACTTTTTCAGCTTNCTTTTAAGTCCTGATCAACATTTCTTCGCAACGCGAAAAGATTTGCAAAAATGAAAATTAAACTTTTTCAGCTTAACTAAAACAGACTCACGTTGACTATAGTCGGGCGCATATATGGGCACAAAGAATAGATTTGAAATCTTAAAAAATAACTAATCAACAATAAGAGGATTAAAGATAAAAGTCCCTATGAAAAAGTTAATTAATTCGATGTTAGAAGTTTATGGGTAAAAGTATGGGTTTTTTAGTTATTTTCAAAAGAAAAAAAAATTTACTTTTTCAATTTTACCGTTTCTGGAACATTCTAAGTTGTTAATGTTTCAATTCGAAGTATAAAACCTTTCTTACACATTTTTAAATTTATAAAATTTTCAGGTGTAGCAATAAGATAAGTCTTATGAAAATTTTTTGCTTATATTGAGAATTATTTGACTTTTAACGTTACTTTTATAAAATCCGGTCTAATTTCTTTGAAAGAAATAGCAATTTTCAATAGGTAGAGTGATGCTATCCTCCCTAACATCGGATTTCATCGTACAACTCAACAAATAATCTGTAACTTTATTCAATTACGAGCGTCCAATAAATAAGTCAATATTTTCTGATTTTTTAGTAAATTTTGAACACTCTTTTTTTTTTAATAAGATTGTCAATTTTAGAAAGTTTTTTTTTTTTGCCTTTTTATCAACATTATCGATTTTTTAGACAAAAAAATTTGAATTTGCCCCAACTTTCGTTGCCATGGAGATTTTTGCCATTTTTTGTTAAGCATTTAAGAAAAAATTTCAATGATTTAAAATGCGTAGTAATTTAACATTATTCGAATTTAAACATTAACCACTTTGAAAGTATCAGAAACGGCAAAGTTGAAAAAAATTTTTTTTTGTTAACTAACAAAGTTTTTTCTTTTGTTCTCTTTTGAAAATAACTAAAAAACCATTCACCGTTACCCAAAAATTGCTCACATCGAATTAATTAACTTTTGCATAAATACTTTTATCTTTAATCCTCTATGATTAGTTATTTTTTAAGATTGCAAATCTGTTTTTGTGCGCATTTATGCGCCCGACTATACCCAACCACGTGAGCCTGTTTTAGTTAAGCTGAAAAAGTTTTTTTTTTCATTTTTGCAAATCTTTTCGCGTTGCGCAGAAAAGTTGATCAGGACTTAAAAGACAATCGGTACTCTAGAAACCCGACCAAACTAAGACCATGAGTTGTCCAAGTCTCTTACTTTAACTCGAACTCGAACCATGAACTGGTTTCACTTTGTTATTCGATAACGATAGTTATTCTTCACCTATTGAAGCTTACATAACAAAAGATCAATCAATCTTTAGTCATGTTAAAATAAATAACATATCGTGTTATCGGTCATACAGTAGGTTCTCTGATGTATTCCATACACCACATGTAAGTAATTAGTTTATCCATTTGTACACATGATTCCGAAGAAATAATTGGATTTTATGAAATCAATTAAAAATGGTGGTGATTTTCATGAAAGAATCCGCTTAAACTGTCCAACGTCACCCTACTTGACGGTATACTTTTTTGCATAAAACCCTTTCAAAAAATTTTGATAAGTGTCTAACACATGTTCGCCAGACACATTAGGGTGTAGCTGCTGAGAAATTCTCGTCGGGGTATATTTGTGAGAATTGTAACTTATTTCTATATGATGGGTTGTTGTACAAAAACTAGCCGTACTTACTTTTTCTTGCAAAAAAACTTAACTACCCTGCTGACGAATTCGTGGACGGATCAGAGCCTCTCAATAACAATTTTGACATTTTTCGCGAATACTGGTGTGAATGGGCATTAATGGACAGGTTTAGCTGGTGGCCATATTGCCTAAGGTGTTAGGATGGGAGATTCAGTGAATAGCATACCAATCCTTAGTTCGAAATCTTGAAAGGCGTCTTTGTTAATTCCTCTTAATTTGACCATCATGGCAGCTGCAAACTTCACAATTGTTACTAAGCTTCTACGGCGTTTCTCAATGTTGGGTTGATTTTCATTACTATGTTTTCTACTCGAAATGTAACTGAAGCGTAAAAATTATTAATTGGCTTATGAAATAAAACTTCTAAGCAAAATTCCAACTATTCACCCAAACTCAGCAGATGGAAATCGAGATGATGATGTGCGCCCTCTTTCGTTGACTTCAAGCCCACAAGCCGCCATGTAGGTGCTTCCGATAACCTTGATTTTCTCAACGTCATCAAACTCAAAAAGTGCCTGTACAAAAATTTAATCTTATGAAGCTTATTTAAACAATTGTAGCTTAGTGCATTACATTGTCAAAATCTACAATGATTTCGTTCAAGAGCTGCAAACATTTGATGCCTTGATCATTGAGATCTGTTTCAGTATAAAAGTCCATAAAATTAGGAATAGATGCAAACATAACCGCGACATCAGTATAGCTTCGACTGTATCCTTGACCCATTCGAGCAGGATCCAAGTACATTTTTGCTAGTAGAATAACACTATCAATTAATTCGTTATTCAGTAATTTAGTCTTATTGTAGCCTACCAATTTGAACAGGAAGAATGTTGTGAATAAGAACTGCATTAGTTGCATGTGTAATTGAAGCAACTTTGTGCTCTTCTGTCAATTTTATTTTCCAAATAAAGTCAAGTCTATTTATATACTCCATCTGTAAACAGAAAGGCAAGAAGTATAAAGTCAAGAGCAAAAATTTAAAATCATTTTTGATCTTGCTTGTCTATCCATAATGTGAAGCAACATAATTATTTCGATTAAATAAATTAGATGAGCATAAACTGGTGCTATAGCTGGACTCGATCCATCATCCACGTTGATCTAGCAATTAATTGACCCATCAATCACCATCATGAAGCTGATACTCTGCAGTGAGAGGAAACACTACAGAACTCTGTTTTCTACCATAAAGAGGTCTGTATGGTATAACATACAGAACTCTGTATGGTAAAAGACAGAAGTCTGTATGTTTTTATAGCGCAAGTCAGAATCTAGGAAATGATGATTTTACACAATTGTGAGGGGAGAATTGTGATAAAATACATCCCGAAAACAACATAGAATTATAAGATCGCTTGAAACTGCAATAATTATTTATATTTCAGCAAATCATTAGGGAAGTAGATTTAATAGCATAATAATAGTTAAAATTATTGAAAAATAATTTTGACGTGTAAAAAATTAGGCATTTGTTAGTTTCTTTATGAAACTTTGAATACTGTTATTTTAAAAAAATTTTAGCAAAACTTCCGAAAGAAGATATCAACGTTCTAAAAAATTCAGAATCTTTGTACAACACGGTCCAACTTATGTTTACTGGTCTTATGAAAGAACAGCAAGAACTACACACAGAGTTCTTAAAACGCATGGAAATAGTTGAGATTAAGGAAAACGATATATTGGCAGAAGTTGCCAAATTTCTACTAGATCTAAAAACCTTCCAATTATATCTGTTAATACTCCAATCTGCCTTTAACGCGTTTGTAGCTCTGATTTTTGTTACAAATTATTTTAGACAGCGTCTCCACTAACTACAATTTTTTAACTAACAAACTATGACGTTGGAATATTAACGAAGGTTTGCTTGATTTGTTTATTATTGTTAATTTTGTATTATTTTTTTTTTAATAAATCGGATTAAAAATTTATTACTTCTTAAATATACAGATACAGTACGGATTTATTCCTTAGGCAATCAATCTTGAAACAGTTCGAACAATAATTCATTAATTTCAATTCATTCGTTGTTGCTAATGTGTGAGATGTCGAGCAACCAACAGTGATTTTTATCCGCGAGCATTTCACTTCTATTATCCCCTCACAGTAACCAAACTTGTCCTTCGTCCGCATGACGTAGCATACAGACCTCTGTCTTTTACCATACAGAGGTATGTGTGTTATACAGGGTGAACCAACTTAATCCGGGCCGTAGAAAGTCGCTTTCACCAAAAAAAATTTAAGACAGCAAATAAAGAGCGCGAAATACAAAAGTTGTAAGGAATGAAGTTAGCGTGTGTTTGAGAAAACATTCCTCTGCAAAAATTAATTAATTTAAACAAAGGCCATTCTGTAATGCTGAAAGATGGGTAGTTGAGAGAATGAGCAACTAGAGGAATGGGGTACGATCCCTTGGCATCTATTCCACCTGACTCAACAGAGAACCTGCCGACCCCTCCTCTCTCTGTCTCTCTGCTTTGCTCCATTGCTTTGCATCGGAACAGATATTTTATAGCAATTACAATAAAATTAACTTCACTTCCATCATTTACTATTGTCTATCGCCTGCCCCAAGCCGTTTTTGGTGAAAGGCGAAGAAAGTAGGCCCGGATTAAGTTGGTTCACCTTGTACAATACAGACCTCTGTATGGTAGAGAACAGAGTTCTGTAGTGTTTCCTCCCACTGCTCTGAGAAATTGTGAATATACTTACACCATCGAAGACATCTGCTCGAAAAAAGAACATGGTACACGTATAGGCTACAAGAGATAATACACAGAGGATGAATTTGACGATAAACTGTATACGAAAGAAGCCATAGATTCCGAGGATTGCCAATGTGCAACTGTACGTAAAATACTGAAAAGAAAACCACTGCACCAACGAATTTATAATGTTAAACAAGTTAAATAGTTTTCCATACCCATGGATGCTGACATTCTTGGTTTTGAATACGAACATCCAGAGATTCGTTGTCACAATCAATCTATCGATTAATCTGTAATAAGTCTATTCATATGTTAATCAAAAGTATAATTCTTACCACGTCAATAATAGCAAATGTTGACAGCACGACAGCAACACTAAGATAAATTATAGTCCTGAAAATCCAGCTTTTCGCAATTCTGTCAGAAGTTTTGTAAAAATAACGAATTATTCGAACACTTGGGGCAGGAATTGAGTCCAATTCACGATGTGGATCTTTGATTCTATTCCAAACGTATCCAACCCAGACAAACGGAATCAGAAGGATCAGAAAACTAGCACCAGTTCCAAATGCTATCCAAAGGATCATGTGGTCACTCAAACAGAAATTTGAGATTAGAACTCACCTAATTACAGCGATACAACGAAGTGCAAAGTACAGCGTATTAGGAATTACCTCGGCATGATTACTCCTTGGATTATTGTCGTACAGATCAAAACCAATAGAGCACATCCTATATAAAACTTGAAAAGCGGGTCAGGCTGCGTGAGATATTTCTTTTCAAAGTTCCATGAGGAAAAATTCATCACGCAAGAATTAAATCTGATTCCATGGTTCTGATTTCCACACCATTGGCTACAAATTAAATTAGGAATGAGCAGCCACGGCACTGTGGCAAAGTTAGGAGAAAGCGCTCACGGAAATTTTATTTTTAGTTTTTCTCGAAGTGCAAGCGAAATTAATGTATAGACTTGCAAGCATAGAAATTTGAAAAACTAAAGTTAAAACCCGAAAAATTCGAAAATCCGAATTTCGATTTTTTGGTAATTTATTTAATTAATCAACTTCGGGTTTTTTAGTAATGAAATAGATGTATGGTCAGATTCGACATAGTTTTTTTTCTATCTCTCAATCACCAAGATTTGCGCACTTCTCATTACAGCATTGTCACCCGAAATAGATGGGCGAACACATGTATTCTGTAAAAATAAATTTACAAAGAAAACAACTACCGATGAATGCAGAAATAGTTAACTCTTTTTGAATTTTTTTTCACTCCCGCCTTCCTTGCATCGAGTATTTTATTTACTGGTACCGTAAAAACGCAATTAATCGCACTATTCTACTGTTCAAATTCAATGTTCTATATAGTTATAAGAAAATGTATTCCTGGAGGATTTGATAAATGATACGTCAATCGATCCGAAACCTTGCCTCCATTAACAATATGGTATCCATTGTTAACTTTCAACTCGAAATTTGCGAAAATTCTAAAAATTGCACTGGAATTTTTTGACTTTTTGCAAAAAAAAAACAAATTAGCTGGAGATGGGTTAGGCGATATTTCAATCAATAACTAATTCCACGCAGAATACTAGTGTGAAAACCATTGGTGGCGATGTAGTAACACTTTCAAAAAACATTTCAAACTGAAAGTAAACATTTTTTAATTCACTATTAAAGAGTACCAGGCTGAAAAAACTATTGATTTCATGTATTGATACCTAATACCTGTATTGATCCCGTGATTGCGTTGGTTTTTTGCGAAAAGTAAAAAAAAATTCAGTGTAATTTTTAGAATTTTTGCAAATTCCGAGTTGAAAGTCAACAATGGATACCATATTGTTAATGGAGGCAAGGTTTAATAGATTGACGTATCATTTATCCAAATCCTCTAGGAATACATTCTCTTATAACTATACAGAACATTGAATTTGAACAGTAGAATAGTGCGATTAATTGCGTTTTTACGGTACCAGTGAATAAAATACTCGAGGCAAGAAAGGCGAGAGTGAAAAAAAAAATTCAAAAAGCGTTAACAGCTTGTGTATTCATCGGCAGTTGTTTTCTTTGTAAATTTATTTTTACAGGTTGCAGGTGCTCGCCCATCTATTTCGGGTGACAATGATGTAATGAGAAGTGCGCAAATCTTGGTGATTGAGAGAGAGAATAAAAAACTATGTCGAATCTGACCATACATTAATAACAGAGCCCAAGAAACATACCGTAATGACCAAAGCCAAAGAACAAAAAGTTAATTATATTCATTTTTACGCTAGTAAACTGCATGAGTCAGCTGTTAGTATTAAACTTTTTTGTTCTTTGGCTTTGGTCATTACGGTATATACAAATCGCTGTAGGATTGGCTGCGCTACGACATTTTTTGTTTTCGGCTGACTCAAATTTGAAGGTCAATTCTGCGTTTAAAGCTGCAAAGCCGCAGTCAAATATGGTGTCAAATGAAAGATAGTTTCCTTAGCTAAAAGTTAGCTTATATGATGTTATGCAGATTTCCCCCGGCTTTTAGAGATTTATGTAATTGAAATCACAAAAAAAATTGTGTACATTATGAGGGGGCATTTAGATGCACTATGAAGGTAAAGCTAAATAGTAACAAAATTTACGGAAAATACCAAAATCACAACTTCGAACGTTACTTCTTAATATTTTGTTTATAAGTTATTCAAAAAAATTATTGTTATTAAAAATTTATTAATAATTTAAATAGATATTACAAAAATTTGAAAAATTAATTATAAGATTTAATCTTCTACAAAATCTAACAATATAGCGGAAGAAGTCCGCTCCATGCTAGAATACGGCTACTAGAATTATGCGTACATATTTTGTATCGCTTGCCGTATAAATGCTGAAGAATTAATAGAAAAAATAAAACAATGCTGTTAGAAATTACTAAAAGAAAACAAAATATACAAACAAAGTTAAAAACCGAGTGTGGTTTGTGTGTAGATTTTGTCTCCACAAAAGGTGGTACGTCAAATGACGGTAACATTGCGCGTAGAGCTTTCCAGAATCACATAAAATTTGCTGAAATATTTGAATTGGATCCGCAAATCACATCAATGTTCAACATTTTGCTCAACGCCATTAATTGTCAATTTTCGCTGGATTCAAAAAAATTTGCTGCTTTTGCAAAAGAATTTACAGAAAATATGTTAAATATGTTGTGAATATTTGAACCAAGTTGAGGACATTGAACTTCTTCTGGAAAAAATGTTTTTTGAAATTTCTGAAATCTTTGTAATTTCCATTTACAATTATTAATAAATTTTTAATATTAATAATTTTTTTGAATAACTTATAGACAATGTGTTAAAAAGTAACGTTCGAAGTTTTGATTTTGGTATTTTCCGTAAATTTTGTTACTATTTAGCTCTACCTTCTAAGTGCATCTAAATGCCCCCTTATAATGTACACAATTTTTTTTGTGATTTCAATTACATATATCTCTAAAACCCGGGGGAAATCTGCATAACATCATATAAACTAACTTTTAGCTAAGGAAAATATCTTTCATTTGACACCATATTTGATTGCGGCTTTACAGCTGTAAACGCAGAATTGGCCTTCAAATTTGGGTCAGCCGAGAACAAAAAATGTTGTAACGCTGCCATTCCTACAGCTATTTGTATAAATTTTGTTTCCTGGGCTCTCTTATTAATACGTATCTATTTCATTACTAAAAAACCCGAAGTTAATTAAATAAATTACCAAAAATCCAAAATTCGTATTTTTCGGGGTTTAACGTTAGTTTTTCAAATTTCTATGCTTGCAAGTCTATAGATTAATTTCGCTTGCACTTCAAGAAAAAATTAAAAAACAATTTCCGTGAGCGCTTTCTCCTAACTTTGCCAAATAGTGCACGGTAAGGATTTAGATTTCTATATGGTTATAAAAGCTTACTCTATTTTCCTCAGTGGCATTTTATCAATGGCGTCTTTCATCTGTTCGTCGACTTTCCCAAGCATGGTGATCAAAATATTGATGTTTTCACCAGTGACATCTGTTGGTCTTTTCTCCAGCATGGAGAGCCTACTTCTGTTCATCTTAGAAACAAAAAGCAAAACGAATTAAACTTTTGTTGAAGATTTTTTTTGTACAGTTCTGGTCATAATTATTAACATGATGGGAGTTGGCCCGTGCGGTTTGCTGTGGAGAAAGTAACTTTATAATTACAGTTTGCCTTATATTATTAAGAACGATTGATAATGACGGCATAACTTAGAAGCAAAGATGGTAATGTATCATAGATTGAACTATGTTATCGGCTTCGGCAATACTTTGAGTTACGTGTGAGAAAAATCTGTCTTAAAGCAAGAAGAGATAAGATAAACGCTCAAATATGTAAAACGAGCGGAAGAAAGTGCCTTATATTCTTAAGAACGGTCATTGAAATTTTGATTTTGGCAGCCAAGTAATCGTCGATTTAGGAAGCTAAGTACATTATTTTGTTAATTAACTTACTGAGCATAAAATTGTATTATCGAAAGCAAAGGAACGTGAGAAAACAAGTCGACTTGTATTACTTCTTTGAATTATTACCTAGGATGGGGCAAGGAAAAACTCTAACAGACTTCGAGAAGAAGCAGATCCATATTCTGAGCAGAAACGGATATTCCTATATGGTCAGATTGCAGATGTTGTATCTAAGTGTTGCGTTCAATTTTATCAAAAACCAAGAATCCGAAGAAAAAACGCCAACCCGGACCGAAAGATGAACTTTCTCCAAGAAACAAGCGGCTTATATTGAAGGAAGCGAGCAATTCTAGCACGTCAACTGCCAAGATTATGAACATTTTGAGTCTTCTTGTGTGCCGCGATACTATCCGCCGCGTTTTAAGTTATCTAGGCAACTGACGAAAAGGCACAGAAAAGCTAGATTAGGTTGGGCAAGTGAATGCGTCGGCTATAATGCGGAATGGACGAAAATCATTTGGAGCGATGAAAAAATTTTAATATGAACGGACCTGACGGTTTCGCAAATTATTGGGATGAGTTGCGAAAGGAAAAAAAAAATTTTTTTTTCCAAAAAGCATACAGGGGGAGGCTGTGTGATGATTTGGGGTGGCTTCAGTCATCATGAGAAAACTACACCTGCCTTTGCTTTTCCAAAGCAGAAAGCATTCAATATCAGAATCACTTGACCAACTTCCTTCTGCCACATTTTGATCGTTTGGGTCAAGGGAACAGCATCTTTAAGCAGGACAACTCCAGTTGTCATAAGGCACGGTCGACAAATGGACTCGTATCGGCATTACGGCTTGCCACGTATGGACTGGCCAGCACTCTCACCAGACTTGAACTCGATCGAGAACCTTTGGGGCATACTAGCTAAAAATGTATATGTCAATGGCAAGCAATTTTACAACATCAATGACCTTAAAATTACAATCCAACACTGTTGGATTAAGATTCCAAACTCTGTGCTTGGGAATTTGGCTACGTCCATGAAGGATCAGCTTATTCTCGCTAAATTTGGTTCAATTAAGTATTAGAGAATAGTTATACATTAGTTTCGGGTGAGGAAAGCTAGATGATAACACTACAGTATAATAAAATATAAAACGTTCTTAAGAATGTAAGGCATTTTCACTGCTTTCTTTTTGAAAATTAAGTAATTTACCTAGGTGACCTTCTCAAATATTATTGGTGGTTAGACGTATCTATTCGGTTGAGGTATTGTTCGTAAACATTCACCATTCCGGATCGATTGTTATCCATAGTATCCATATTATGACCAAAACTACTGTCGTTCGTAATAATATAAGGCAAACTGTATGTCCAAC
This sequence comes from Holacanthella duospinosa, assembly GCA_002738285.1. Taxonomy (NCBI): domain Eukaryota; kingdom Metazoa; phylum Arthropoda; class Collembola; order Poduromorpha; family Neanuridae; genus Holacanthella; species Holacanthella duospinosa. Next base: position 393,483 of record NIPM01000147.1, on the reverse strand, counting down.
GTAATCTCGTTAAGTAAATTTTTCTCGGGTCAAACGATGTTATTTTATGAAAGGACATGGAAAAGTACAGTTTGGTGAAAATTTATGGCCTTCAATCAATTCCAATCTTTCACCCAATGTAGCCATTCAATTATGTTGTGTTATGTGAGTGGGGGATTCTTGAGGTTTTCTGGTATTTAATGTTGTTGTATGAGGCAAATACATTTCTAACTGTCCACTGTGACATATTCAGGTTCAGGTTGTGCTTGATTTTGGCTGTGGAAATATACTTATTCCTATTTTATTTGAATATGAGCCATTTGTCTCTTAGATAATGTCCTTTCTTCGCTCCCCGTTTCTTATTCCTATGTTCAGTTGCTTTGATTTTCATTTAGATCTGTGTACAGTCATTAGATCTTCCAATTTCGTTCCCAATTTGGCGTATTGACTATTCAGTTATTAAGATTGGGTCAGTTTATTCCTTTCTCATATGTCGGTAAACACTTCCCTGTCGGCATGTTGTAGTTTTCGTAACTTTTCTGATAATAGTTTTGGGAATATTGCCAAATTTTAATGTAAACATGTATTTACATCACAAATAGTCGTAATTGAGTAAAACAAATTGTTCAATTGACGAAAATAATGATTTTATAGACCTATACACCTGTGTAACCGTGAAGTGCGGCCATAATTTTTCACCAACTTTCTTCCACCACAAAATTTATTATACGCGAACTCAATCAAATAAGGNGTAACCGTGAAGTGCGGCCATAATTTTTCACCAACTTTCTTCCACCACAAAATTTATTATACGCGAACTCAATCAAATAAGGGAGTCTATGTTTAAAATTGAATATTTTTGACATTAAACATAATATGCTACCAAGTTTAAGCGATTTAAACTTAAGCAAATTGTTAAAAACTCCATTTTTCCACAAAAATAAATAAAGCGTGACCATACATATTCACCAAACTGTAGGAAAACACGTGTAAAAATATCTAGGATCAACCGGTGAAAAGTTATGATTTATTGAAAATCAATTGTTTTCGAATGTAATTCTGAGATGCTTATCCAGTACTGTTGTGTTTCAGAATTATGTTCGTTGATTTTCAATAAATTATAACTTTTGACCTTTTCATCCCCTTTGACCTGATTTTTTACGTGTTTCCATACTTTTCCATGTTCTTTCATAGAATAACATCATTTAACCCGAGAAAAATTTACTTAATGAGATACGTTGGGCATAATTATAAACAGTCACTTTCTTCAGCAAACCGCATGGTCCAAAAATAACTTCCATCATGTTTATAATTATGACCAGTACTGTAAGTAATAATTACTTTAATTCTGTAAATAGAATGCCTGGTTGAGTCACCTTCCTCTCTTCTGCTGCTTTTCATAAAAATCCCGTTAGGGATTACATATTCACCAATTACTTCTTGTATTACTGTCTCCTATAAAAAAATATGAATTCGGTTAGATTCGGCGATAAGGTGGACACGAAAAATTTGTAAGTTTTTCTCTATAAGGTTGTGCACAAAAAGTTTTTTCAAAGTACAGAAAATTGTTTAGTACAGAAAATTGAAAAGTACAGAATAAGGAAAGATGGATGACATGTGGTAGTCCCAGTCTCACAGACGAAAATGACATAAAAAAGACTTTCGAAAAGTGAATGCGACACGTCCAGAATTAATTCTATTAGTATAAAACTTCACTAGTGAAAATTTGCTTACAATCGTTAAAGGTTAAGGGGTGCCTCAAGGGCCTCAAGCGGTATAATTCCACTGTCTCGTTCGTCCAGCTCATGACGTTAAGCTATGCACTTGCAATCTGGCGGAGCCGATACGGCTTTTCTTTTGGTTACCGGAGCAGACTTGAAAGACCTAGGCCTGTCGTTGCCTGGACAGGATTAAGCTCGACCTTTCCCTCTGACTTTAAGGGGTCATCACAGAAAACACAGTCACAGGGAAAAGTTACTCAAGTTGAACATGTTTAACAACTTTTGTATGTGACATATTATCGGTCATATAGTACATGAAAAAATTTTCTGTACTACTAAATTTTTTTGTACATAACCTGCTGGAGAAAAACTTATTAGAAAAATTTCGAGATGGTGAATACAACGTTAAAAAACTTAGAAATTTTTCGTGTCCACCATATCGCCGAATCCAATAAAAAATTATAGTTAATTGGTTTACCGCATAAATTGTTTTTGGTAAAACGAAGTAAGTTTCAATCTCATTCTCCAGCAAATACTTGTCTCTGACTACAGCTAATTGATAATCAAATTCATCAAATAGAAGGTTTTTTGTCTGACGAGTGATATGGACCTTCCTAAGAATAGAAAATATTTAACTTGGTAAACTCATGGTACGGTGTGTGAGATAATTTTTCCGGCAGATATTGGTTGGATCCAGGGTGGATTTTCTGGATTTACAGGCCATATCACTTGCGAAGAGGCCGATTTTGAGGGCCATGACTAAAATGCTTACCAACAACATGCTGACTGAGAAAAGGCTGACCAAGTTACAAATAAGGGATAACATTGGTCAGCATTTTATGTCAGCTTTTTGTCAGTATTTAGTTATGACCAGAGGGCGGATACTTACTTATCTACTTCTTTTTGGGTATTGCACCTGCACCTCTGTAACTTCGTATCTTTCCGATTCATGTAATTTGAGGATGAATGGAATGCCCTTATAAAAAAGTATTTTAAGTAACTTTTGGTTTTTAGGCATTAGGAAGTACTTTCGAAAGTAATTTTGAATATTAAGTAATTAAAAAGTACTTTGTCAAGTAATTTGGTGTATTAATCGTTTTTCGAGGATAATTTCCCTCATATTCGCTCTAAATTTGCCGATGAGTCAAAATGATAAACTGCAGAGCGCAAAAGTTCACAATTTTGTTCAAAGAAGTATATTTAAAATTAAATTATGCGTCCATTCAATTTTCGGCAAGGCGAATTCCGAGGGACCGAAATAAATTGGACTAAAGTGTGCAGTTGGGACCCAAAGATTTAAGCCGAACCTTCAGTTGCAACAAACGCTAGTTTGCGGTCCCAGTTATAATAAAGACATGCTTTTACGTCGGTTAACACGAGCGCCGAATAATGGTATACTTTCTGGAGAAACCAACTATTTTTTTTCAAAAAAATTTAATGAAAATATTTTTTAAACTATAAAAATCATCTGACTTATGTATTGGAGCCGCGATAAAGTGTTTAAATTAATCATTCCTTAACCAATAAATCAAACAATTCGATTTTTATGCTCCAAATTAGCATACAACCGGGTTTTTAGGCTTCGATTAAGTGAATTAATCAAAAAAATTGTAAATACTTACCAAAAATAACAAAGTATTGTTAATTATTTTATACTTTTTTATCAGTATTTCGTCGCTTTTTGGCAAGTATTTAAGTAAGTAAAACGCTGTTTTTTAGAAAGTATATATCCGCCCTCTGATTATGAGGCTCAAAATCGTCCTCTACGTAAGTGATATGGAATACAGCACACGAATCCACATGTGGATTTCGTCCTCAACTGCGATTAGATGTTTCGCATAAATCTGTGGATTCAGATGTGAAATTATAATAGAAGCCGTTTATTGTAAATCCGGCTAGAGTAAATCTTCGATCTTGTAAACGAAACTGACCGTTCTTCCCGGCAAAAATATAGGTGTTCGTGTACTAAAATGTCCGTATAGTAAATTCGGCTATAGTGAAATTTTCGGGCATAGTAAACAAGAATTCCTCTTCTGAGTGATGTTTTACTCCGGATAGTATAAATGCATAACACAATTATCACTTCAGACAAGGGGAATGAATGGGTGTCCGGGATATTTAAAAATGATTTCTTTTTGTTTTGCTTTTATGAAACTATCATTTACTTTATTATCATTAACTTATCAGTCTAACATGTCTGCAAACCGAAAATCAAAACTTCAACATAAATCTATTTCAGTCAACGATAAAATTGAGATTTTATCACAATTAGAATTAAAGGTAAATAGAAAAACAATATGTGAGAAATATGGAGTATCAAACAGCAAAGGCACAATTATTAGCCAAAACAAAGGTTGGAAAGGACTTTCATGAATTTTCAAGGGTGAGGTAATTTAGAGATTTGGAAATCAGCGATTCAAGCAAAGCGGTTCCAATATCTGAAACAGGCTCTCATAACTAACTATTATAGTATAAATTAGTGCGTACCTTGCGTATCTATAGATTTCAGCCTACTTTCTAACTGCAAACACCAACTGTATTTTTCAATTGGATGTCTATACGAGATTTTTCGAAGTTCTATATACGCATTTAGAGGAAGGTTTTAGTCGTAGTCGTTAGCTGACAGAAGTTTTAACCATAGAGAGATAGTAAACCTGAATACATCAAAGCTTAATGGAAGGTAGCCTGTCTCTAAACCAACAAAATATTGGGGGGTGCTGAACGGAAAATTGAGGGGTGTCTTAAAGTATTGTTGTTGAACCCTTTCTATTTCATTTGTGTGTTGTGATCCCCACACCCATGAGCCGTACAAGGTAGTTGATTCGACAAAGGAATTTAAACTACAGTGCGTGAGATTAACTACTGCCCGGGGTTACTCACACTACCCTACTCTTACCATTTTACTTGGGCGTCCAAATAAATAAAATTTGAAAATTAGAAATTAGTGGGAAGGTCGACATAATCTGCGCTCCCTATCAGTAAAGCCAATTAAGATGAAGGGAGTTAATTGTGCCGAATTTTGGTTGTTGTTGTTTTGGCTTACTAGCTAAAAATTTAAAAAATTTAATTTCCGAGATTCGTTTTTATTCCTCGGAGTGTAATGCGAATTCCAGTAAATCTTAGACTCATTGTCATAAAATATCATTACCAGTACCCCAACGAGTCGTACCAGGAGATAATAGTGCGCTACTATTGAAAATNATCCCAACGAGTCGTACCACGAGATAATAGTGCGCTACTATTGAAAATCAAAATTTCCGAATTCATCACCACTGTGAACAATAATCCTCAAATGCTTAGTAACGTAAGGCGAGAATCTTACGATCGTCTAAATTACAGTTTAGGAATGGATGGTGGACACTTCGAACAGACGATACACTAGTTAAGTGTAAACAATCTACATCCTGTTTTTAAAACAATAAAAAAATTATAATATCGTATTTGGTGGAATTTTGTTTATTGGTGAACCGCCAATGTCGACTTGGGTGCCCAGGTAAACTGGTAAGGGTAGGATAGTGTGAGTAACCCCGGGCAGTAGTTAATCTCACGCACTGTATATAAAATCATCTGACTTATGTATTGTAGCCGCGATAAAGTGTTTAAATTATTCATTCCTTAACCAATAAATCAAACAATTCGACTTTTATGCTCCAAATTAGCATACAATCGGGTTTTTAGGCTNATTCCTTAACCAATAAATCAAACAATTCGACTTTTATGCTCCAAATTAGCATACAATCGGGTTTTTAGGCTTCAATTAAGTGAATTAATTTTAAAAAATTGTAAATACTTACCAAAAATAACAAAGTACTGTTAATTATTTTATACTTTTTTATCAGTATTTTGTCGCTTTTTGGCAAATATTTAAGTAAGTAAAACGTTTTTTAGAAAGTATATATCCGCTGATGGGTTTGGTGGTTTGCAAGGAGAGGCACTTGGGTTCAACAATGGATTGCATGGAAAAACGACGTTTGTTCAAATGCTTGTATTTACATGTCGACTGAAATTTTTGCTAAAAATTTCGGTTGCTAATAGGTATTACCCCAAAAAACCATAAACACAAAAAATCCTAAGCAAAATTTTGGCTGACCAGTTATTTCCAACAGCAGTATATGGAGTGATAGCAGTGACATAAAACTATTACAAAGATTATACCCTGGCCTACACAATTCTAAAACTAAAATTGCACACTCTATCATAAGTGCACTTCGGATATAAGATCAGACAATACCACATTAACTCGTTAATTGGAACTGAATATTTTTTTTGTTTGGACCGAGCCTTATTGCATTTAGTATGGGAGAAACTCGTTTTATCAGACCAGATGGCTTTAAGATTGATATTTCAGGTTTATGTCAAACATGTTGAAATGTCTTGATTCGTGAAGAAATGTAAAAATCCAGCAAAAATATTTTCCAAAAAATCTTTCGACCAACGGACCGATCTGATGGGTATACCACAACCTGGTTAAACATGTGGTCTACAGATTCATACACATAAACATCTACTATCGGACCTAACAGCATTGAGCCCTCTAAGTTCTCGCCGCGAGATTTTTTCTTTTTCCTTGCGATATGTGGGCGTGTTATCATTTCAAATTTAAGCTATAATCAATATAAAATTGAATGACTGCCGCACACCACTCCAATCTTACAATATTTGTTTGGATAATTGAAATATGTTCATCCCGCCGAGGGTTCAATGCTAGTTGGTTCGAGAGTATATACCGCATTTTCGAACGAAATCCACATGTGAATCTAGAAAATCCACCAAATATCTGCAGGGAAAGTAAAACGCAGCCCAGTTTTTAGTACCCAGGTTTTCCAGACGACTCCATGTGGTTGGCAATTGTAACATCCTAAACAATCTTAAAGTAAAGGAGATATGGCCAAAAACAAACGACAAGAAACAGAAACAAGTTTCATACGAATAGTATGCATGGTTATTAATACTGACAATACAACCAAGGAGGGTAAGGTTAGGCTTAACCAAAGGGTGCTCAGTTTTTTCTGCACATAAAGAACCTAATGCAATAACGGAGGATACACAAGAAGTATCCTCCGCTCCTCTGTTCTTGTAAGAATCCGCAGTTCTTCGATGTTTAGACGCTATATCTATTAATGCTGAGTTTACATAGCTTTTTGGAAGGAGCGTTGCAATGCGATGCGTTAAAAATACAACGTTTTTGCATTTCCATAAAGTTTTTAGACCATTTACATAGCTTTCGTGTAGTTGCGTTTAGGAGCGTTTGGAAAGGTTTGATATTTTCGCGTTAACGCTCCCGACCAAACAGTGTTTGATTTGAGGAGCGTTAACGCGACTCAACTATAATTCTATGGGTGGGAAATCAGAGAAATCATGTGACCGTATTTGAAAACAATATTTTTATAAATTTCAACATTTTTTGACATTTAAAAGTAAAACATCGATTCAATTTATTGACCAGTTGTTAAGTAAAATACCGAAACGTAAAATTGAGGTGAAGTTGAGGTCAATTGCAATCAGTTGTGATAGTGAGCAATATCTTCTAAATCTAGTGGACGAGTGTTAAGTCGATCTGGAAAATTTTGAGAGGCTCATTCTATGTGAAGTATAAGCAGGCAAGAGAAGTAGTGTGGACGGATTAGAAGATGCATCATTAGCTGCCAAAGCAATGAAATAGGTATATTGGGATCAAAAGCGGTTTCTACAGGGACAAGTTACACCACGAGCGTAAGAAGCAAATTACCATGCTTCGATGAATAGTTAAATATGTAGTATGTATTCCTGATCATAAACAGAATTACCTCTAATTTTGATCCAGAATCCGACACTACTGTGGACAAGTCAGATATTGGCATCGAAAGGAAAGAAGTAAGCTACTATAAATTGTGTTCTTGCGCTATTTTCGAAATCGACATGAGCTTATTTGAGTTAATATTTTTTAGTTATTCATTGACATTGGATCTTGGGAAGGGTCCGAAAGTCAAAACTATGACACTCCGCTCGCTTCACCACAGTTGCCGATGTCAACCCCCGACGTTAGAATCAGCGGAAAGTTAAAGAAGTGGAATAATAATAAGGAAGACATCTTGCCATTGCTTGGGAGTCCCATGGATGCTATCAGCCAAGCACTCTTCCCCTCAGCGCCTGAGAAAAGTTGTTCACCTTTNTTGCTTGGGAGTCCCATGGATGCTATCAGCCAAGCACTCTTCCCCTCAGCGCCTGAGAAAAGTTGTTCACCTTTTGTCACTTATTTGGACACATTACTTGTGCAGTGTATGCACAAGTTAATCCAAACAAATGTAGTGCCAGGATCCGCTTAGTAACTCTAACCATGCCAACTATTTAAATCTTATTGCAAATAGAAATCAATTTAAATTAAATTAAATTTAAATAATTCAATTTAAAGATTTGCGCTATTTTACCCTGCTGATCTATTCAACGCGCTCCAAAGCGAGAAGCTATGTAAATGCTTTAGCGTTTGGTCGCTATTCCGAGCGTTAACGCTCCCCAAAGTATCGCAACGCAATGCGCTCAAAAAAGCTATGTAAACCCAGCATAAGTCTGTTTCTATTTCCAGGTGTTACGTTCCTACTTCTAGGGGCTGATGGGGGGGGGGGGAGAGGAGATTTATGTCAAAACATATCATACCGTTTCGCGCACCAAACTCCATTCACATACTAAAACTTTGGTGGATGTTTGGATTTTGGCGTGTGTTTCTTTGGACTTTGGTGGGTGTTTGGGTTGTGGTGAGTGCCCGAGTCCTTATAGTGTGTATGGAATTTGGTGAGGGTTCTGACTTTGGCGAAAACTGAAACAGTTTCAGATTTCGTCAAATTCATTTCAGCTTTCATCAAACACATTTCAGTTTTCGTCAAACTAGCTCTTCTCAAACACCCACCAAAGTGCAAACGCGCCAAAACCATAACACCCACCAAAGTTCAATAATCCTCCGTAGGGGCTTCCTGTGTTGCCTACCTTTCGTAGTAAATTTTTTAATTTTGATATAAAAACTCCATATGAAAAATTAAAAAATCATTTAATTACTAAATAATTCTAAAATAAATAAGGATTGGAGAAGGTCTGAAGTTTATTTTTAGAAATTCTGTATGTTGTGTCTCAGAAATATCTCAAGTGCATTGAACTTAGGTTGGAAAGTCAATTTCCCGTAAGAATTAACAATACTACACCANCTCAGAAATATCTCAAGTGCATTGAACTTAGGTTGGAAAGTCAATTTCCCGTAAGAATTAACAATACTACACCAAAGTTTGAAATCTGTCTCAGACTTTGAATGTTAGGTAAAACTTTTGACTATTATACAAATGTACACAACGCAAATTGAGCAAACCTGAATCACAATAGTCTAATCAAGATTGGAAATTAAAAACGAAATTTACTAAAAGTTTCTTTCAATCAATCTTATTGAAANCTCAGAAATATCTCAAGTGCATTGAACTTAGGTTGGAAAGTCAATTTCCCGTAAGAATTAACAATACTACACCAGTTTGAAATCTGTCTCAGACTTTGAATGTTAGGTAAAACTTTTGACTATTATACAAATGTACACAACGCAAATTGAGCAAACCTGAATANACAAATGTACACAACGCAAATTGAGCAAACCTGAATAACAATAGTCTAATCAAGATTGGAAATTAAAAACGAAATTTACTAAAAGTTTCTTTCAATCAATCTTATTGAAATTAGTTAGTCATCACGTCTCGCGTAAATAAATTCTTGAAACTAGTTTTATTCCACACATGCTACCCACGGAAACGAACGTCCAAGTGTATCTTCTAACTCTACGAATAAATAGTATTCTACAAACGCCATCTGTTAGCTCATATCGTTGTGTTATGATCGCTTTCTCTCATATTTTTTAGAGCTAATACTATGTCTATTTCAAAACGGAAGACAGTTTGTTTATTTCATTTCAAGAGCCGTTACTATGAGAATATCCACAACTTAGCGAAAACGGCGGAATAATTGATTTAAATAATTTCACAATCAATTACTCCAACTCACATACGTGTTTGCAACAACTGGGCCACTATATTAAATACAGTGGTCTGAATTAAATGTCAACCTCTAGGGACATGCACAACGGTTGACACATTGCGAAGTTAGCATTATGCGATAGAGTCAACTCAAACTGATAATTAAATTTTGTTGCCAAAATTCAAACGTATGAATAATAGACTTTAGAGACAATTCAGTTCTTTTCTGCATTTTGGTTGCCAATTTAGTTCGTTGTTTATTCATTGGATTCAAAGTAAAATGGCAAAATGAAGAAGTAATCGTAAACTAAGATAACGTTTCTCTCACTCTGTCTACTTTTCAATTTTTCAACTTCAAGATTTACGCAAAATTTGATTTTATTGTCTCTTCCACCTGTTTGGGTTAAAATATTCTGTTGACATAATGCAAAGTTCGACATTAAGGAAAATGACATAAGCAAAGTTTTTAACATGTTTAATCATGGAGATTGTCAGAGAAAAGTAAACCGATTGACTGTGCCAAAAGTGACAGTAGCGGGTGTTGACATAAAACTCAGACAACTGTACTTACTTTGTAGCCAAGACGTCGGAATTTCTCGAACGGGACGCTTCAAAGTATTTCTTCACATTATTGATTGCTTCCTTTTCTTCCTTAGATTTCCTGATTATTATTATTAATAATTAATAATAATTATAATTGTTCAAAAAATAAAAGCGAAGACCACTTTCAGAAACAAATTGTATTGAGAACGGCAATTAACTTTGTACGTTTTATAATTTCATTGACTTTTGATTTTAATGTTTGCGCATGTGCGGACGGATGTTTTATTTTATGAGCGAGTATGGTTGTTTCGGTTGCGATAGTTAAAATTCATAAACAAACTGTCTTGCGTTTTGAAATAGACATTAGTGGAAGCGTAAAGGCAGTCTCTAGGGCTGAGAGAATCTAAAACTAAATTACTTTCTGTGCTAACGTTTGTGCTTAATAAATGGAACACACGCAGGGACGGACGCCCCTGTTTTTTCAACGTCGTATAATATAATACAACGTCATATACCTGAACACTCTACTGCCCGCGGGCGTGGGTGTACACCACAAATGTCAAAAATTTTAGACAATTTCATCCAATGTCATCCAATTTTAGACACCACACTTGTCTAAACTTTTAGACACGTCATATTTTGTTAACTCCAGCGCACTGAATGTTGCCATTAGGTTCATAAGTTATTATTTATTCTCATACTGCATCAAGATTCACATCATTTTAGCTGTGGCTAATAGGGAGAGCGGTGAGCAGTTGGGAGAGATGTGGGCAGTTAGGGAGGGTTGTGGGCAGTTCGGAGTGCAGTGGGCAGTTGAGGGAGCCGTAGGCAGTTGGGAGGGTCGTGAGCAGTAAGAGATGGGGTATCGTGAATAAAAATTGATCATATATTGGCAACGTTTGATGGTGGTCTAAAGATTTAGACATGCGTAGTGGAGGTGAGGGAAGTGTCTAAAATTTTACACCATAAGTTTAGGCCAGTTTTAAAAACGGTAATTATGAGAAAATATGATTTCGACTCATTCAAGTGGCAGATTCTAGAGATACTTTAAGCATTTTATGAGTATGGAAAATTACGAAGTATAACCCCTGTTGTATACTTCCTGACAGGATGATGGAAGCATCAATTTTCTTGAAAATTATCGCTTCCATTTCAAGATTTTACGTGTAGAGACGGAATTGAAAAATATCACTTCCCTTTCAATTCCTGACTCTTTCACTTGCATTTCAATTCAATTTTTTATGCATGTATACTTCACGGGAACGTCATGGGAGCTTCACGTTACTTGAAAATTTTCAATTCTTGAAAAGTTGACTACTCATCAACTTTTCTTGAAGTGAAAGAGAATTGAAAGTACCTTTTCTTATTTTAAGTTAATTTCAATTTACCATTCTAGACTTCCTGAAGCGAAAAATTTTAAAGCTTCCCCGAAGCTTCGGCTGCCGAAGCTTCGGCCGCCGAATCATGGACTTTTACATGTTTCGGCGTAGGCCGAATCTTTGTGGCTCCGATTCGGCGTTTAGACCGAAACATTGGTAACTGGCTACACTCCGAAAAGTTTAATCAAACCGTATGTTACCTCAATTATATTTGTTCTTGGCTTGAAATTACAACAAATGGATTGAGGTGAGGTAGCTGGGTAAATCTAGTCTTAACATTAATGGCTAGGTGTACCATGGTCGGTTAGTCATTATCAGCGATTAGAGAAAATTTAATCATTATATTTTAATCGGAGAAAATTTGGGAATTAACTTTAACCACAGATTAATTGCCGAAGGGATACTTGTCACTTGTAATCACTACACTCCCGCTGGATAGATCGGTCATCCAGACAAGTAAGTTTGAAGTTAGGACTAGTTGGTATTTCAATCGACGGTTAACTAACCGACCATGGTGCACATAGCCAGAAGCCTAGAACGACGTTGAATATTCAAAGTCTAATGCCTACGTGCACCATACTCGGTTATCGGTTAGTTAACCATCAGTTAAAAAGCCAACTAGTTCCAACTTTAGACTTACTTATCTCTATGACCGCTCAATCTAGCGGCTTCGTAGTGACTACTTGTGTCAAGTATCCCTCCGCCAATTAATCTGTGGTGAAAGTTAATTTTTTCCAACTAAAATATAAACAATTATTAAATTTTTTCTAACCGCCTGTTACGACTAACCAATAATAAAGCACCCAGCATTAAGATAGGCAGATTTCGATTTAGTACCGCCAGCGTTTTTCGGTCATCTTATCTATTGTTAGTTATCCTGTCGTTCAATAAAAATGGTACTATTTAGCAGAGGCATAGTGTTCTCACTTGTTACATAACAGGTGGTAAAAAATGTGGCAGTAGTTCAGTTGTGAGTCCATAGTTGAGTAGTGAGTTTATCGTAATTAGGTTAAATTAAAATACGAAATCAAAAGTTACTTTCCGCAACAACAAAAAAATAATGAAATAATTCTCCGACAGTTTTATTCTTAAAAAAATAACAATAACCTAACAACGAAAAAAATAACCTAACAACCCTGACGACAGTTATATTCTTGACAAGCCGATTCGATAGACACGTCACACGCACGATTCGGCTGTTTCGGCCGAAGCTGCGGCCAAAGATTCGGCCTCGCCGAAACGGGTTACCACTTTATTTCTGTTTCGGCCGAAACGGAATTTTACCTGTTTCGGGACAGCCCTAAAAAATTTAGACGAAGTTCAAAGGAAGCTGAAATGAAAATAAATTAATATTTGCTCAGGAAGTCTACATGGTTACTAAAAATTGAATAGAAGTTGAAATGAAGTGGAATTGAAATGGAAATGAAAGTGATATTTTTTTAGGCAGTATACAACAAGGGTAAGTCCCGACTTTGTTTCAGAAACTTTTAATTTCTAAATGTGTCTAAAATTTTTGACAACTGTGGAGTATTCAGGGATATACAATATTAGTTATATGCAGAGCTGCGTGATTCATAAATTTTCTGTTGAAGTAAGAAATTAGGGACGTTGCGGATATTCGACTCCTAAAATTCTGCCAGATAAACTATCCGCCGGATATTGTATACTTTTAAATATCCGTGCTGATAATATTTAGTGTTCCCTCAGAAATTGCAATAAATCAATCAATATTTTTATTAGATTTAATATACAGGAAAATATATCGTATGTTAGTATTTTAATGCAAACCTATATTCGACGTCTATCACTTTTATTAGGTATACTGTGCCAATTTTCGATGAAACGTTAAACATTTGTGAGAAAGAAAGTGCCCATGCCTGATGGGCACGGGAAAAGGAGTGAGCCATGTGGCGGAGGGGCGTTATTGACGCCATACTGACTTTGGATCTCAAACTGGCTGGGTCTCCTCACTTCCATCATAATTTATTTTTTGTTAAATTATTTATTTTATTTTATATTTCTGTGTTCTTGGTGGTTCTCTCCTCCAGTCTTCGGTCAANAAATCCGTTTCAGGACATTCTGAAGCGATTCTCAAAATATTTTGAAAAAAAAAAATTTTTTTTTCGAAAATTTTAAAGTACAAAAAGTAAAAGTAGAAAAAGTACAAAATTTGAAAATTTTTTTCTAAGTCCAAAATTTTGATTTTGGGTTTTACTATAACCCAAAAATNTTTGGTTTTGGTTGCTTTTTTTTGACAAAATATGTTTATATAAAAGTTACTCAGAATGAAAAGGTTAACATCTTTTCCATCTAACATTTTTCTCTGAGGTGATCCCTTCAATTCAAAAGTAATGTAAACCTCCAAAGTACCCATACCGGGGTCAAGGTAATTTTTTTTCGAAAAAAAATTTTTCCTGTTTTTTTCGCATAGAAATCCGTTTCAGGACATTCTGAAGCGATTCTCAAAATATTTTGAAAAAAAAATTTTTTTTTTTCGAAAATTTTAAAGTACAAAAAGTAAAAGTAGAAAAAGTACAAAATTTGAAAATTTTTTTCTAAGTCCAAAATTTTGATTTTGGGTTTTACTATAACCCAAAAATTTCTTCTATAAAAGTTGCTCAGAATAAAAATCCGAACAACTTTTCCATTTAACATTTTTTTTTGTGGTGACCCCTTCAGGTCAAAACTCAGGTCAAAAGTAAACTCAACTTCCAATGCGTTTAGCATGGGCTGGGGCAAGATAAAAATTTCTATTTTTTTTTTCAAAAATTTTTATTTAGTGTTTCAGCGTAGAAATTTCTTTGAGGTCCTTCTCAAGCGATTCTGACAAAGATTTAAAAAGTTTTGTGTCCTTTAATTTTCTAATATCTCTTATAGAAAACCGAATCAAGATCGGTCACTGTTACGGCTAGTCGGTTTATGTGAAGTGACACATTTGCGACTCAATACCGTGCTTCTGTGTTTGTATACACGCTGAAGCATATGTGAATTGAATTACATTAGTTCTGCTTACCATTATTATTGAAATACATCGTAGTTACACACAACAGTCTTTGCAGGAGTTATTCCCTACGCAGAGCAGTGGTGATGCCTCATTCTGGGAAAAATCTCCTGTACCGGGTAAGAACCTCAGCTTTTTCTAACACTAATGTTTCATCTAAGCGTTCTACACATCTGCTGGATAAATCTTTTCCAACCGTGAAACATTGCCACAGTCAAGCCCCGGTGATCTATCCCTGCTTATTCTCAGTGCTACCCACCAGTGCTCTCTACCAGTGCTCCCAGTGATCTTCAGGAGCGATCCCTAGTGTTCCCAAGTGATCCCCTCTATTGATCCCCAGTGATCCCCACCAGTGCTCCCTACTTTGTTCGACGAAATGATGGAGAACATTCATCCGGATTCATTCATTTGCTCTGATGGTTGGGCTGCCTATANGAAATGATGGAGAACATTCATCCGGATTCATTCATTTGCTCTGATGGTTGGGCTGCCTATAATGGATGTGACCAATACTTCAACGGGCATGGTGTTGTTATCCATAACACAAATTTCCTCAATCCACCACGCACAGAAGACCCACTCTGGCTCTTAGGATTCAATGAAGAGTGCAGAGACCGCAAATGGTCTGGTCCATGCCCAATTGATCACAATCGTGAAGATCCACTGCTTCCAATACGTTTCCACATTCAGCGATGCGAAAGGCAGTGGAGAGATTTGAAATCGCATCTACGCTGCATGACGAGGAGAAGCGACATGGACAATTACATTGGTAAATTCTATTCATAGCTGTATTGAGTCATAATAAATTTGCATTTTACAATAGGATACTGGATGCATTGCCAGAACACACTTTTCAGATTACCGAATGATGACGGAATCAGATTTCGGCGTATGATGGAAGATATTCGGCGTGTGTACCCTGGACCACATCTCGAGCCTATCAAAAGAAACAAAGATGACTGTGATTGCATCGGCTGTACTGACAACCCTGCTTAAACGGAAGATGGGTATTTCTTGTTGAAACTGTTCTTTTCCCAACAAAAAAAAAAGAATCATGGTATGCGTTAGAAGGTTGGCTGTACGAGCCGCATACTACCTTAGACTGAAAACCTTCTCAGTAGTTATTAAAGTATACAGTGCTGTTACGAATGTCTACGAGGGTATACTGTCGAACGAAAATATTTTTTTNCAGTAGTTATTAAAGTATACAGTGCTGTTACGAATGTGTACGAGGGTATACTGTCGAAAGAAAATTTTTTTTTTAATCATGCTTCAGATTCCCATAAAAAAAAGCATGAATCGCATTTGAATGCTAAAAAATTTAAAAAAAAATTTTACCTTGCCCCAGCCCATGCTAAACGCATTGGAAGTTGAGTTTACTTTTGACCTGAGTTTTGACCTGAAGGGGTCACCACAAAAAAAAAGTTAAATGGAAAAGTTGTTCGGATTTTTGTTCTGAGCAACTTTTATAGAAGAAATTTTTTGGGTTATGATGGAACCCAAAATCAAAATTTTGGACTTAGAAAAAATTTTTTTAAATTTTGTACTTAGAAAATTTCCGAAAAAAATTTTTTTTCAAAAAATTTGCAGAATCGCTTCAGAAAGTCATGAAACGGATTTCTATGCGAAAAAACGAAAAAAAAAATTTTTTCGAAAAAAACTTGGAAATTTTATACCTTGCCCCCGGTATGGGTGATTCAACCACATCCTCATCATCATCCATACCATCAGGTAGTTTTTTTGTCATTTTTCAACCAGCGGCACTTTCCGCTCATCACATTGTACAACTTATTTTAAATCGTATGTATTATAAACGTACCGGGAAATTATGGATGGCAAAAATAAGTGTCTAAACTAACTAGTTACAAAAACTTTAAATAGTTTTCCTTTTCCAAAATTTTTACAATGATGCTATTTTTATGGTTAGTACATCCAATTTCTTTTAATGAGATTTTGCCGCTAGATCTGGCAGCGGAGTAAAGGGGCAGCAGTGAAATTTTCAAGCAATTAGATTTTTGAAAGTGAAATTTTAGAAAGTTTTAACATTAATCCCAAAAAATCTTTTTATTACATTTTTCGTTTCCCCAGGAGGGGCAAAATGACATCTACAAAAGTTGTACTAAATACTAAGATGAACAACTTTTATACTATGACACTTTTCTCTGTGATGAACCGTTTACGTCACAGGAAAAGGTGAATACTTCCGTTTCGCCAAAATTTGCGAAAACTGCTGTTTTGAATGCAAAATTTGTTGAAAAAACTAGGTGTAGCAGCACATATACAGAGCGCTCAATGTAAACTACGGTAAAAAAAAGATACTCTTCACTATTGCTACTACTGTTTACCACTATTGCTATCTAGTAACTTTTTGCGTTCTTTTGGTGGGGTATATACAGCATGTTTACAAAAAACGGATACTAATGAAAGTTGTTTTCTCTTAAGTTAAGTTGAGACATTTGATGAACAGCGGTAAAAATAAAAAGTGTAGGGAGTGAAGTTAGGTGAGGAATTATTCAACAAAAATAGTCACCCAGACCCAAAAACAAACAAATTAATTATAACTAATTATTCAAACTAATTAATATGCAACCAAACGGTGCTTCAATCCATGCAACAACTGTGTCAAAGGTCAGCTACAACAATCCATTTGGGTTGGATTTAACCAAAGGGGCCGCAAAAAGAAAAAACTTAGAAAAGTTTCAGGACCGTGTTATGAGTCTCTCTTGAGCGACCAAATGACCTCTACAAATGTTGCTTGGAATGATTCGGTGACCAACTTTTCCTAATAACATTTTTCTTTGTGGTGACCTTTTGGGGTCAAAGGTCAGGTCATTTCTTAAAACGTGTAAAATGACATCAAAAAATGAGCCGGTCCGACGAAAAAAAAACTATCTCGGCAACGAAAATTTTTGATGTTGATATTGATCAAACAATCAATAAACAATATCCAAAATTCGGCAACAATGGTTTTGTTTTCCGGTTTTTTTTTCACTTGCGCAAGCGCAAAAAAAATCAAGAGGTCATTGACCCTTGCTTTTCATTTCTATTTTATTTTCAAATCTATAATATTACATGAGGTCATTGCTACATACTTGTCTTTTAATAATCTTATTTTCTTTCCATGTCTATTATATTTTTATGAAAATTTGATTTCCAGTATTTCAATTTTATTACTACAAATATTTCTGGTACCTTTTACATTTTTGTTAGCAATAGAAGTCATAGGTTTATCCAGTGCTAATTTAAAAAAAGTAAACATCCAAAGAAGAAGACCCCTGAAACCGCAGTTACACAAAGACTATGTTTTGAAAAAATTAAGAGCTTCTTGGGAAAAATATCCGGATAGGATTCGAGGAGCTGAATTTTCAACACCGGAAATACCACCTCCAGGTGATACCGCACTTGTGCGTATGCGAGTGCGGTGTCACCTCAGATTATTGCAATTAGGTGCGAGTGCGGTGCAGTGGGAAGAAGGCCAAGTGGGGTGTGGATTTAAATACTCCAGCTGCGAGTGCGGATGCGGTGCAAATGGGTCTAAATAAGATGCGAGTCGAAGCAATTGTGCTAGTATAAAGGTTACCTGGGATCTGGCTATATTTCTGAGGTATGTTGAGTGACTTATACAAGACTGATTAGCTTGTCTTCTTTCAATTCACTGTATGTCACACTTTTTCAAACAATAAGTTTACATGCTATACTTCAACTTTACCTATCGAACATTCAACATTTTTCATACGCAGAAGGAATTTTACATACGCAGAAGGCATTTTACATGCGTACTGATAATTATATGAGCGCAGTGGCATTCTATGTGCGCAGTAGGCATTATACATGCACAGTTGACAGTTTACGTACACAGTAAGATTTTTACATGAGGAGTAGATAGCTTACATGCGCAGTACGCAATTTACTTGCGCAGTAGCTATTGTATGTACGCACTTTGCATTTTACGTGGGCAGTAAGCACTATACATGCGCAGTTGGCAAGTTACGTTCGCAATCGGCCCTTTGCATGCGCAGGAAGATTTCTACATGCTAAGTTGGAATTTTGCTTACCTAGTATATATATTACATGCGCCTTAGGTATTTTATATGCGCAGTAGATATTTTACATACGCAGTAAGCATTTTTCATGCGCAGTAAGCATTTTACATGCGCAGTTGGTATATAGCGTATGCGAAATGCTAACCAACTAATTAGTTGTTCTTTAGAACATTTTGGATGTAAACGAACACATACTGGAAATTGAATTAGATGAAGAAATTTGATAGCGAAGTATCTCAGACGTTTTGTATTATTCGGTATATATCCATGTATCCACATCTGCTTCTATACAATTGAAAAAATTTAGCAAACTGTTAATTAACAACCATACTAATTTCGTTATTATTAAAATGTAGTGAGCGAGATTAATAGTCCTACAAAGAAAATATGCCGACAGTTGGAGAATTTAAAATAACTATTTGTCAAATTTCGATGGCAACTAAGCTAAATTAATTTTGTCCGAGATAGTTTTTTCTTCGTCGGAGCGGTTCAAATGTTGTTTAGCATCAGCAGGTGAACAACTTTTATTAATACAATTTTTCTCTCCGGTAACCTTAAGTGGTCATTACGTCTTGGGTCATGTAGTTTGAAAAATTTAGTGTATCGATATAGCAACCTATCTTGAGCGACCAAATGACCTCTACAAATGTTACTTAGAATGTTTCATTGACCAACTTTTCCTAATGACATTTGTATCTGTGGTAACCTCGTGAGGTCAAAAGTGGTTGGATTCGACCTAAGGGGGGCGTGAAAATTTTAGTTTTTTAACATTAGATTCCCCATCTAGAAATTTTTCTAAGTACAAAACAATTTTATGTTAGTGTGTGACCGATAAAATGACATATACAGTAGTTGTTCAGGATGCTAATCTGAGTAATTTTTACCTTAAATATTTATTTCTCTGATGACCTCTGGAGGTCACAGGTCAAGGTCAAACACCTTTCTCTCGTAAGTGGCAAAATGACATATACAAAAGTTGTTCTGGCCGTTAAACCATGTAGCTTTTACATTAGCTATTTTTTTCTCTGATGACCCATTGAGGTAATATCAAGGTCAAACCCCAGTTTTAGGTCGAATCCAACCAGTTTTGACCTCAACAGGTCGCCACAGAGATAAATGTCATTAGGAAATTTGGTCAATGAAACATTCTAAGTAACATTTGTAGAGGTCATTTGGTCGCTCAAGATAGGTTGCTATATCGATAAGAAATTTTTCAAAGTACATTACCCAAGACGTAATGGCCACTTAAGGTCACCGGAGAGAAAAATTTTACTAAGAAAAGTTGTTCAACTACTGATGCCAAACAACATTTGTAGAGGTCATTTTACACGTTTTCAGAAATGACCTGCCCTTTGACCTCCAGCGGTCACCACAGAAAAAAGTCATTAGGAAAAGTTGGTCACCGAATCATTCCAAGCAACATTTGTAGAGGTCATTTGGTCGCTCAAGAGAGACACGGTTCTGAAATTTTTCCAAGTTTTTTTTTTGCGGCCCCTTTTGTTAAATCCAACCCAGGCATGCATAGATGTTAACGGCATACAAGTGTCAAAGTCAAACAAAGAAAAATTGATCAGTCAACATTAGATAAGAATTATTATAATTATTATTANTTGCGGCCCCTTTTGTTAAATCCAACCCAGGCATGCATAGATGTTAACGGCATACAAGTGTCAAAGTCAAACAAAGAAAAATTGATCAGTCAACATTAGATAAGAATTATTATAATTATTATTACTGTCGTATTTTTTATTGAATTAGTTTGTTAGATGTTCCGTCATAATTAATTGCTTTATTGGCAGCATCTACTGCCTTGAGTTATGCAACGCTAACATTATTTGGGAATTGTTATAAAATTATAAAATTTACTATAGACAAATTCTTGCAACAAATTCATCATAAAATTAATAGTGTATGCCAACTTACACAACCTGTGTGTGTCTGCTGCTCTATGCCGTTTTTGGTGAAAGGCAGAGAAAATTAGTATCCGTTTTTTGTCAACATGCTGTATTGAGCGGACAGTATACAGGGTTATCACAACTTTTGGATCACGGAGAAAGCAGCTTTCTCCAAAATCAGCTAGGGGTGATTAAAAATTAAATTCAGCTACCGCGAAATTCGAAAGAAAAATTCAAACGTGCTGTGTGAAGTCGGCCTGCATCACACGTCTGAATTTGTTTAATTGCAAAGGTTACCAGAAAATAACTCCCTTTTCCCAAGCCCAGATTATGACTTAAAAGGGAACCACCATGGGTGACCATTCCCGAAATAATCCAAATTAAGCTTTTCTAGTAAGATTACCAT
Source organism: Holacanthella duospinosa (assembly GCA_002738285.1). NCBI lineage: Eukaryota > Metazoa > Arthropoda > Collembola > Poduromorpha > Neanuridae > Holacanthella > Holacanthella duospinosa. Next base: position 372,534 of record NIPM01000147.1, on the reverse strand, counting down.
TAGTAATAATATATATATAAAAAATTCCTGCCATTGGGTCATAGGGTCAACGTGACAGGGCTTTCTTCAGTACCTAAAAACTTTTTTTCGTTACAATAATAAAGATGTTAATGTTAAAACTGCGTTTGAGAGGCTGTCATCTCAATGAGGTGTAGTTAGCGAGGTGGTGTAAATGAAAGCGTTAAAGTAGCTTAATACTGGGTCCGATTGCTACCTTTTTCATAATTTTTTTTTCTTATAATTTNAAATGAAAGCGTTAAAGTAGCTTAATACTGGGTCCGATTGCTACCTTTTTCATAATTTTTTTTTCTTATAATTTGCATACTTATGCCAATCATATTCTATAAATCTAAAAATATGCATACCGCAGTGTAGTTAGAATCTAATATTTAAAAGATAAGGATTTTCTGAAAATTATAAGTCATTTACTTNCCGCAGTGTAGTTAGAATCTAATATTTAAAAGATAAGGATTTTCTGAAAATTATAAGTCATTTACTTACGCATATCAAATACGTCAAATACTTCATATCAAAAAAATTACAAACTAAATAATACCCTAAATTCTCGCATAATATTAGCCCTTTGACATATGATACATTTGACAAGGCTTCTTCATGATCTATTTCTATTACTACTGGCTCCAAATTTTCAGCTTTATAGTCTGGCAAACCAGTGCAGAAATTTTTAGGAATAATATCGGAAGTTCATTAGATTAAAAATAAAATATATGAACTACTTCGTGGTGAATTTGAGAATTGATTGTGACAATCTGCCCTCGTGATAACTCTTTCATTTTAATTCCAACTATTTTAACTCTTCTTAAAACTTTCGTGAATAATCGTTGTAATAATCGTGAATAATGATGTTGTCCCATAAGTCACGTGATCTGTTTAAATGACAGAAATGTCAAGTGATTGTAAATGAATAAATGAATATTAAATGTGGGTTATCNTCAAGTGATTGTAAATGAATAAATGAATATTAAATGTGGGTTATCCAGAGTGTGAATTGTATTTTTTAAATTTTGGTGTTAAGAATTGTCAAATAGTAAACCAGGGCAAATTATTCGCAAGGGCAAATTGTAGGCGGGAATTTACGGTATTTATTTTTTATTTTTTTGGTATGAGGCCATATACACAAGTAAATGACTTATAATTTTCAGAAAATCCTTATCTTTTAAATATTAGATTCTAACTACACTGCGTTATGCATATTTTTAGATTTATAGAATATGATTGGCATAAGTATGAAAATTATAAGAAAAAAAAATTATGAAAAAGGTAGCAATCGGACCCAGTATTAAGCTACTTTAACGCTTTCATTTACACCACCTCGCTAACTACACCTCATTGAGATGACAGCCTCTCAAACGCAGTTTTAACATTAACATCTTTATTATTGTAACGAAAAAAAGTTTTTAGGTACTGAAGAAAGCCCTGTCACGTTGATCCTATGACCCAATGGCTGGAAATTTATATATATATATTATTACTAATGATAATCCTACTAGAAAAGCCTAATTTGGATTATTTCGGGAATGATCACCCATGGTGGTTCCCTCTTTAGACCGACCTCGGAAACATTCGGAAACTTTAAAAAGAAATTCTAAATTAAAACATGAAATATTTAATCCACATGTCTAAAGAAACGTAAAAAATAAGAGATTCTTATCCATAAGAACTCTCTCTTATGAATAAGACGTGGGTTTAGATCAAAAAATTTCTAAAATTTCCTGTGTTTGGTATATGTCATACAATGGACTTTGGGTAGGATTTCGTTATTTTTTTCTAATCAAATTGTTTAGTCGGCAAGTCCAAAATTCAATTAGTAAAATCAATCTGCTTTTTCATTGTAAAAACGTCTTTTTACACCCGTCGGTGGAACAAGGCCTATCAAGAATAAGCTTTAAAGGTAAGTAATTTATTAATGTAGANGAATAAGCTTTAAAGGTAAGTAATTTATTAATGTAGACGTCAGATGTTATGTCAATTTTTGTTAGACTGATTGACAAAACAACAATAATAGATTGGTTTGATTTAGTTAAATTGAATATCATCATGCCCAGCAGGATTCTCACTGGATAACAGAGAATTTGGGTGGTTACGACGTATTTTAAAACAAACAGCCTGACCACCGTTCGAGCTCAATGGCCTTTCGACTCTCCTCCGCCTACAAAAAAAAATTATCAATTGTCAAGGAAGCTGAATACCACTGGAACCGTTGAAACCAGAAAAGGGATCCACAGGAAAGCGCAAATAAGGAGCCCATTGTCTTCCGCCAACGAGATAGCTTTGGTGCAGCACTGCTTGGAAACTCCCAAACTCTCTCTGAACCGTCGGAGATTGGAACTGGGCATACCATACTCAACCGCTCACAAAATTCTTTCAAGTCATGGGTTTCGTTCCTTCCGACCAACAAAAGTCCAAGAACTTAAACCGGAAGATGCTGATCTGTGGTAAGCTAGATACAATATTATTATTTTATCAATAGCGTGTACTTAATTCGTATTAGCTTAGTGCATTGCATGATTGTGTAAGGCATTTCTCAATTAATTTTTTGTTTTGGAAATGCAAACAATTCAACGCAATTGGGGTGAAGTCGTGGCCCAAAAACTAAGTTCAATTTTTGATTTTTATAGAATAGCCTTCTGTCAAACAATGCTGCCCTTGTTTGAAGGTTACCCTGGTCTATTTGACAATCTGTGGTGGATGGATGAGGCTGGATTTTATATAAATGGCACTATTAATTTGCGGAATGATGTAACATGGGCTCCTCAAAATCCACACCTTCATTATCCTGTCAAAATGAAGTCGAAGACAATTACAGTATTTGCTGCAATCTCATCACACGGTATCATTGGCCCCTATTTCTTTCACGACGAGATAGAAGGATTCATAGGACCACAATTCAACCCTTGCACTGTTACAGCCCATCGTTATCTTGCTATGTCACGAACCTTTTTGCATCCTCGGCTTCTCAGGCGAAGCGATTTTCAAAACCAGTCTTTAATGCAAGATGGGGCATCACCTCAATTTGCATTAATAGTTAAAGAGTTTCTAAACAAACATTTTCCATTTCGTTGGATAGGCCGAGGCGTTCCAGCAGATGGGATAACCTGGCCACCTAGATCTCCCGACACCTTGTGACTATAGTTTGTGGGGTTTTATAAAGGATAAGACTTTTTCCAAGTCACCGGGAAATTTGTTTGAACTTCAAAATGCTATATGTGAGGCGTTTATTGAACTAGAGCTAACTTACTGTCAAAACTTGCAGGTTTGTACCTCGCCGTTTGCTTGCCTGTCTTGATGTGAACGGAGCACAGGTAACGAAATCAAACAAAGAAAACTAAAACTAGAAGAAAAAAAAATCTTGAGAATGAATTTGGTGACATGTTGGCCGACTTCACACAGCACGATTTGAATTTTTCTTTCGAATTTCGCGGTAGCTGAATTTAATTTTAAGCACCCCTAGCTGATTTTGGAGTAAGCTGCTTTCTCCTTGATCCAAAAGTTGTGATAACTCTGTACAGTAAACATCGGATAAGCCGGATTTCAAGGGACCGAAATATTTGGTTCGTGGTAGCCGAGGTTCGGCTTAAGCTTAAGCCGAACACACAACTTGAGTAAAAATTGTTCGTCTTAGCCGAGGTAGTTTTAATTTACCATTACTTTATATAGTAAGTTGCTGTGGAAACAAAAAAATGACTAAAATTATATCAATGGTTCATTTTCTGTCGTATTTCAATGTTTGAAAAGTTATTCAAAAGAAGTTATTCATTAAATTTTGTAAGAAAAAAGTTGAAGTTTCTTTAAAAATTGATCAATTAATTCGTGTTCGTGTTAACCGAGGTAAAAAAACCATGTGCCTTATGGACTGGGGCCACGAAAAGGCGTTCGTGGCAACCGAGGGTTCGGCTTAACCGAGTTCGGCTTAGCCGTGCGATTTATACACAAATTCCCTATCTCAGGGCGCGGACCGGACAGTTTGGTTCGTGGTAACCGAGGGTTCGTGGTAACCGAAGTCGGCTTATCCGAGCTTTACTGTATACACATTGTTAGGTGACGAATGGGTAAATTTGTGAATGGACTTTTGCCGGAAATTATCCCTCTCCGAGTATGCCCACCCACTCCACACTTTACATTCTCTTAGGGACAGAGCTGGTCATCCCGCTCTACACATCAATCGCAACATACAACGGTCTTTCTCATTTACAGAAAAACTCTTCATTCCACCCTCAGAATTTGAGAATTTTAATATTCCTGTTTCAGTTTCTTTTCAAAAAATGTTTTAACTGATTACTTTAAGTAATTTAGTTTACTTTAATAACCTTTTGTTAGTCTTCAATTTCTAATAGTCTTTATTTTGCCGCTCTGCCACTTCAGTTGGAAATAGGGTAATGGGAGTTTAACAGATAAAAACGGGATTCAATTACCAGCTTTCATTTCGTCAAAACTTCTCGGATCAATTAGAAATTTAGAAAGATTGAGTAAAAACGCATTTTGAGATCATATTTTTGATGGTTTTCGTAAATATTCGAAAACAAATTTTTAATGATTAATTGAAATTTCACCACCCACGAATAAGGTTTAAATTATTAAATTTTTTCTTTGTTGTGTAACTTTAGTAATATGGAGTGGCTTGGTGATGTGCCCAGCTATGGGGTGTGTGGGAAATGAGTCAAAAAGTAGAGTAGCCGGTGTATTTCTACACTGGACCATGGGTCTCCTTATTTCACAGGATGGCGGAAATTCAACGCCCAGGATTATTTACAAATAGAGAGATTATTTACAACTAAAGAAATAACTTCACTAACGGAGTGAGAACGCTGGAAGACCTTGAAAAAGTCTTGGGGTTGTGCAAACTCGAACCGGGATTCTGCTCGCCATCTTATGTGGGAAATGAGTCAAAAAGTAGAGTAGCTGGTGTATTTCTACACTGGACCATGGGTCTCCTTATATCACAGGAGAGTTTATAACTCATACTTATTAACCCTGGGTATTAGAGCCTCGCTTGGCTACATTGAGATTACGAGTCTCCTCACATCTACACACCTGACGATACAGAACTCCCACAGGTGGTGATAATTTTGAGTGAGTAGTGTTGTACATGCCTTGGCAAGATAAACGGATGAAACTTTTATTTAAAAAAATTGACCCATTCGCAACCTAACAATATGTTGGGTCTGCTCCTATTGCTCAAGCTCATAGATTTAGGGAAAAATTTAAGTAAACAACTCAAACTCAACTGACTCATTTGTGAGGGATTTGAGTGAAGAGTGAAGTGTGGTGGAGCAGCCTCGAATCTCCACTCCAAACTCTCATGGCCAAAACTCATTCTTGGATACCCTAAGCTGCAGAAGTGGGGTACCTGTCTTTGAATCAAAAAAATTCCCACAATTTCACTGACTGGTTGAGCTCAAACTCACTCCATCTTCACTGGAGGGTTAGAGTAGGCTTCACAGATGGGCGGAAGTATCCCGCTCAACTTTTCAGAACACATGAAAACAGAATTTTGCAACTAGTGTTCTCCATGACTTTGACTCCGGAGTCATGACTCTGACTCTGACTCTCATGACTCTGACTCCCAGGGTTTTTGGGAGTCGGGAGTCATTTGATGACTTTGACTCCAAGGGTGACTTTGGGAGTCGACTCCCAGACGTGGGAGTCATGATTCTTTTGAAACATGCGCACATGGACATTTGGGACTATTTTTTAACAAAATTTACATGCAAATATTATTTCGATAGTTATTTTTACAAAGAAATATTTAAAATAAGTTACGAATTGTTTATTTAACCTGATGAAAGTGGCTTTTTTAGTTTCTTGTTGTCAAGGAAACTTAGAAAATTAGCAAACTTAGAAACAAGGAAACTGAATGTATGAAAAAAAAAATTCAATTTCAGACCCGATTTTCCTTTTTTGTATTATGTAACTCCGGAGTCGAGAGTCATGACTCTGACTCTGACTCAGAGTCGACTCCCAAAATTCAAGGAGTCAGAGTCATGACTCCGAGAGTCGACTCTCAACATTTAGAGAGTCAGAGTCATGACTCTGACTCCGGCCAAACTGGGAGTCATGGAGAACACTATTTGCAACCTTTTCGGAAATTCAAGTGAAAGATAATTACTGAATAAAAATAATATATGTTGATAACGTTATTATTTATATTATTATTTAACACAAAATTGAACACTGATATTTCGATCAATTGGAATATCAGTAATTGAAAATTTAACTCATGGTGAGATTCAAAAAATAAATGAATACAATTCATTATCATTTAAATTTTATTTATTAAGGTATTAATTTAAAAGATTCTCATTTTGAAAGTATCAAGTTTCTTATATACATTTTGAAAATGCAATTTCTATTTTCCAATTTCCCCACTCATGTTTTTACACGCATGTAAAATTAATACGTAGACTATTCTAGCTTAAATATTTGTGGGGAAAATCAATTTTGGACTTGTTTGTTAGTTAGTTTTGTAGAATTATTACCGGCTGCAACCAGATAATTTTTGTTTTGATAATTATCAAAAAAATCGGATAATTATTTAAAAAAAAATTTGATTTTTTGATTTTTACGAAAATATCAAAAAAAAATCATAAACACTGATTAGAATGTAATAATCCGTCTTGAAATTTACAATGTCGAAGAGGTTTTGTTGATGAGGTGCCCCGCTCAAATGCGAGGCAAGAGTTGTATTAGAAAACAGTGGGAATGAGTTTTACAACTCGGCCAAAGATAAAAAGTTAAGGAAAAAAGTGAGAAAATCACAAGTACCCTACTTCTGAAGCTTACTACCAAAGCTCGACTCAAAGAGTTATTGAAGTCGAGTCAACCCAAATACTCATCCAAGTGGTGTACCTAAATCCGGCCCTTAGCAGCTGAAGAGTTGCGTATGGGTTGTAAAAATTGAACACCCTTTATTATTCATATCGAGGTACACTATATATTCAAATATCAAGACCGCTCAGCAGCGGTCTGATAGTGAACAATCCGTGTCTGAATTGACCTGTACTCTGCAAAAGTCTACTCTCCTTAATTACATTGGAGAAGATGAAACTGATAGGAACAAGTTAGTGTAAGAAGGACACAAAAACAACATGACCGACATTAAGTAGTTCCATGTTCTCCCTGTAGGTTGTTTTAATGTTTTATATGACCATCAAGAAGATACATTACTACTCGCAGTATGCAGTTCGTATGTTCAAGTATCATGCGCAGTTTTCGGCACCGATTCCCCCCATCTTTTTGTAAAACCTTTCTTTCTCCATCCCCTCCTTTCCCCAACTTTCGAGAGAAAATTTTTCTCACCATCTCTCCACAACAATTCAATTCCCTATCCTTTTAAAATTCTCTCCCCATTCCATTACATCCCAATCTCTCCTAAACTTCCTTTCTCCATCTTTTTATAGGGTAGTTCTTCCTCAATTGTGGAAAACTAAAACTCTCAGTACAACTAACCTTAATTAAACAAATGCGGCATTCCCAGGATTATTTTAAACTAAAGATATAACCTAACTAACGGAGTGAGAACCCTGGAAGACCTTGAAAATGTCTTGGGGTTGGAAAGACTCGAACCGAGATTCTGCTCGCCATCTTATGTGGGCAATGAGTCAAAAAGTCGTGTAGCCAGTGTACTTCAATACTGGACCATGATGGGTCTCCTTATTTCACAGGAGAGTTTATAACTCATACTTGTCACTGTCTCTAAGGATCAAAGCCTCGGTTGGCTACTGTGACAGAACGAGTCTCCTCACACCTAACAACCGGGTGATACAGAATCCTCGCCACAGAACCCCCCTTCCCAATAACACTGGACTCCAGAGTTCATTCTCAAGAGCCTAACTGCATCCTTTAACCCAGTACACCTTAAACTTAATTTTCTGCGAATTCTGCAAATGGCGGAAATTTAAAGCCCAGATTATTTACAACTAAAGAGATAACCTAAACTAACGGGGTGAGGACCCTGGAAGACTTTGAAAAAGTTTCGAGGTTGGGGAGATTCGAACAGGGATTCTGCTTGCCATCTTCTTTGAAGCAAAAAGTAGAGTAGCCCTAGGTTGACCTACTTGCCCCAATGGAGCCACTCTATTCAATTATTTGCGGTAAATCATGCATATTGTGTATACTTTAGATCTCCCACCAATGCCTCGATCAAGAGTTTCTCTTGTCACTGGAAAGATGGCAGTTTCTACGAATTGATTTATCAGCAATGAGAGAATTCCTAAGAAAATATTTTATCATACGCAGTGTTAGGAAGATGCAATTTTTCAATAACCCCAGTATTGGATTTAATTTAAGGCATAGAAAACTCTTTCACTCTAACTTTGCCCGAAATTTGGGACAGCCAAAAATTCTATCCACCGTTGCCACTTTGTCGAAAATGCTTATCCGTGGATTCAAATGAATTAAAATAGAATTGGGAACATGAGTTTGGTCCGCACCATGACGTCCTTCTCTATGGATTAAATTTTATCCAACTTGGGGTCATTGACTTTGGCTTCCCTTAAAATAGGACTTCGATGGTAGTCAACGAGTCGCTGCCTTTCTACAAATCCATGATCCAGATAGGACCTTAAATTGAGGCGCGGCGACTAGGGGTAGTAGGGGTATTTCTACACTGCACCATGGGTCTCCTTATTTCACAGGAAAGTTTATAACTCATGCTTATCGACTTTGGGGATTATAGCCTCCCTTGGCTACTGTAAGATTACGAGTCTCCTCACATCTACACACCTTGGCGATACAGAACTCCCAAAGTATTCAAATTTCCCTCTGGTTTGAGAGTTGTGGCATTTGAAAACAATAGATGCTGCCAAAACGGACCACAACTTCGTTGATGTTCAAAATTAATTGTTAAATTGACTTGACAATTATATGTCATTGAACCTTGTCGCTGTGATACGTCAGCTACACATATTATGGTAATTACCTGTAATTGAATTAGGTCACTGGTGACCCAAGGAAATCAAAACAATTCCGCTTTCACTGAATTTAAAAACTAATGGCTATATAATTGTTAGTGAGTGGTTAGTGAGTAGTTTGTTACCTCATGCTTCTTCGTCTTTTATGATTTATAGTCACTACTATGCTGCNAGTGAGTGGTTAGTGAGTAGTTTGTTACCTCATGCTTCTTCGTCTTTTATGATTTATAGTCACTACTATGCTGCCGTTAATTAGTAATTATTAGAAAATTAGTATTAATTTTTTCGGATAAGACCTGTTTTTGGGCCCAATTACATGCCAAACTATGGAGTTTCGCTGGGCCCAGTAATTATGCAATTATGCAACCGGAAAAAGTGAAAACTGTATAGATACAAATTATTTTCACATGAAAATGTACAAATCCAACATTTTCAGTATTTTGAATTCTTTGCAGTACCGCGGACAAATTGTTTAGTATACTCTAATGTAAATTCAGTTGTCCTTAGCATTCGTTTAAAAAAAAATAGCTAATATACCAGCCTGGAGTACAAAGAAAGGGTTGAAGGATGTTGATTTGGCATATGTTAGTTAGGGATCCCATTTTTTAACGCGCTCATACTTTGCACCAAAACGAAAACAATTGGACTTAGAAATAATTGAACTTAAAAACTATCATAAACTTGTTTTTGAATTTTGCCACTTTGACTGTTATTTTCTGTTGCACAGTTTTTGCCGTATTCTGCTGATTACAACGCTCGCGTTATTACAGAGCTTTGTTGAGTTGATTCTNTTTCACATGAAAATGTACAAATCCAACATTTTCAGTATTTTGAATTCTTTGCAGTACCGCGGACAAATTGTTTAATATACTCTAATGTAAATTCAGTTGTCCTTAGCATTCGTTTAAAAAAAAATAGCTAATACACCAGCCTGGAGTACAAAGAAAGGGTTGAAGGATGTTGATTTGGCATATGTTAGTTAGGGATCCTATTTTTTAACGCGCTCATACTTTGCACCAAAACGAAAACAATTGGACTTAGAAATAATTGAACGTAAAAACTATCATAAACTTGTTTTTGAATTTTGCCACTTTGACTGTTATTTTCTGTTGCACAGTTTTTGCCGTATTCTGCTGATTACAACGCTCGCGTTATTACAGAGCTTTGTTGAGTTGATTCTAAGTATTCAGTCACATTTGTCTTGTTGCCAAAGCAACAGTCATAATGTTCTTTTTTTATCAATTAATGTGACAATAATTAACAAAAATTGGAACGAAATAGGACAAAAACGGTTCTTGCTATTTTATAGTGGATGTATAACAAATGTAGGAAAACGATGCTTTAAACATACACCAATTCGTATTGACTCCGAGATAATACCGTAATTATATGCTAATTCATTTTGATTTATTGGTTGTTTCCTCTAAAAAGAAATCAAATTAATATTGTGCACGGTTTCGCCAAAATCACGATTTGACTTATCAAATGCTGACGGACGAAGAATTTCATAAATCTTGTCATCCTTACCGTCCGTGGATAAATGTCGTACCCATCCAAAAATTCAAACAAAAATAATTGTGCATATTCACTACTTTCTACCAAAAATAATGGTACATGTCCAATATATACAAATACAGTAAGGTTTTCTTATAAAGTTTTTGCACTATTAGTGTTCTGAATTTTATGAGCAAAAAACTGCAGCGAAACTCACGAACCAATGCAATTTAAAATTATATGGTGACGGGTCGTGACGCTGAGGTAAGTGACTCGTGACTCTCCGTGCTATATGTGACTCTGAGTCACTGTCTCGGCGTTTGAAAATACATGAATTAATATAATCATCTTTTATTCTACAGTGAGTCTGAGTCACTCATTTATAACTCATGGCCTAGGTAACCTTTGCAAATTTCCGAGTCATGCTTTTGTCACTTTAAACTTTGTCTGACAAAATGGCAAAATAAGTCACTAATCTGTGAATCTATGACTCTCATTGAATGAAATTCAGACTTAGGAGTAATTTTGTGTTTAACAATTTGCACACAAAAATACCATTTGTCAAAATGACGTTGGTTGGAAGTACGTTTATGTACGACATCTCTTAAAAGTAATACGGATGATCCTAAGGACATAACTCTAGAAAACACTAATAAAAGTACCGCGCCACTAAAGTGCATGTTCCCACCATTTCCCCATGATGATAACGTCACTATGCACTGTTGCCAAGCTTTCCCCCTCTCTTCTACTTTCAAGATGTATACCAATAAGGGATATCTTATGACCAATTCTTACTGTATAAAAGTCCTCTGAAAATTCTGAAATTTTCAACGTAGAAAACTGTTCCTATCCAAATTCGTTTTGGATAGGTACAGCTTAAGAATTTAAATAAACTTTCATTTTATAAAATGACAAACACCATTTATGAATGTATTTTTGCATTACTTACTCGATTTTCTGTAGTATTTACGGACTGAACAACAACTAATTAAGAACTGAATNATTCTTACTGTATAAAAGTCCTCTGAAAATTCTGAAATTTTCAACGTAGAAAACTGTTCCTACCCAAATTCGTTTTGGATAGGTACATCTTAAGAATTTAAATAAACTTTCATTTTATAAAATGACAAACACCATTTATGCATGTATTTTTGCATTACTTACTCGATTTTCTGTAGTATTTACGGACTGAACAACAACTAATTAAGAACTGAATAGTACTGAAAATATTAATTTAAACTAATAAATATAATAATAATAAATAGTACAGATAGAGTATAATTCAAATAAGTTGTGAAAGAAAATAACGCAAATACAAATATTTAAAATTCGAGAAAACAATATTTAACGTTAAGTTTAATACAAAATACGGGGGATTTATTAACTTTGTAACAAATGTAGTCGCTATTTGTTAAACTGTATTAAAGTGGTACCATGGGGACACATATCAATACTAATATTTCAACTTCTATTTTTACTTTTATTTATTTTCTTTCTTTATTTGCTAATAATATTCTTTCATTTTTATGTATCTTGGGACCAAGTGCACACGCTTTTCAACAACGTTAATAACTTGAACATACTTTATTGTTAACGGTTTTAAAATGGCTCGCATTTATGACATCAATGCATTTCTTATGGTAAAGTTTTCAAATTAGAAAATAAGTTAATGATACTTTTCCTTGTGGCGTTGTCGAAATTTTTTACAAGAAATTCCGCAAGCTTTGGTTAGTTGATGATCCAAATTTTGTCGACATTCATAAATGTTAAGGCACTTATTATGCTGGGCCCAAAAACATTTATTAATCGAAATGGCCCTTGCAACTAGCTTAATCAATGAACTGTTAAGTGACAAGAAAGTTATAAAGTGACAACTAGTAGGCAGTGTAGAAGTCTAACAATTATTATTACAAATACAGTACATAGGAAGCATCAATTTAGCAAAAATTGATTATAGAAACAACTTTAAAAACAGAGTAAAGTGATAGTATCAAGTGAAAAGAACAAAATCAATAAAAGTTTCGAGTCAACAAAGGTCACAGCTCTCTCATTTACTACTTATGTGAATGACAGAGAAGGAAAGATCCAATAAGAATCAAGTGAAAAGAAATTCACTATAGAACAAGACAAACTCATTTTCGATTCGATCCGAGACCAGGAGGTTAAGTCAACGGTTACATAAAACAGATTCTACAGGCTCGATATCAGTGTGGAACTTGTTACCTAATTTCGTCAAAAAACGACCTTTGTCGTGGTTTTGGGTTTATATCTTTAGATGGTGAGCACCTAAATAGCTGGAACCTAGCGCAATCGCCTCAACATCAAATTTTCGATAGGAAACGCTTATCATTTACCAATTTAAGTGACTCTACCAACTTGTATCGAGATGAGTATGGAACTTGTGTTCGTGAGAAATGGTTTTTGTCATGGTTTTAGGTTTATATCTTTATACGATGACAACCTACAACGCTGTAACCTAGCGCATTCGATTCAGCATCAAATGTCCAATAGGAAACACATATCAGTTACTAATTTAAGTGACTTTCTATCAACTTATATCGAGATGAATGTGGAACTTGTTACCTAATTTCGTGGAAAACGGTCTTTGTTATGGTTTTCAGCTTATATCTTTAGATGGTGAAAACCTAAATGGCTGGAACCTAGCGCAATCGATTCAGCATCAGATTTCCAATAAGAATCATTGATCTTTTACTAATTTAAGTGACTTTCTATCAACATATATCAAGATGAGTGTGGAACTTGTTACCTAATTTCGTGGAAATTAGTCTTTTTCTTAGTCTTGGGTTTATATTTTCATTTTGTGGCAATGTAAAGGACAGTGACCTAGCCAATTGATTCAACATCAAATTCCAATAGGAATCACCTATTATCATTTGCCAATTTAAGTGACTGTGTATCAACTTATGTTGCCAACTGTATCAACTCATAAGCCCTCCTTTCTTTTCTGTAAAGCTACTGACGTTAAACTACTACGAAGTCACTTTTACCAAAGTCATTTTGCTATACAAGCACTCCCAGAAATCAATCTCTTTTGTCGAGGAGGTCTTCACCGTGAAAGAAAGTTCCACACGCTCTGGTGGTTGAAATCGTTCACGAGTGTTCTTCAGTGTCTGCACTGGGAACGTGGATTAATGGCTAGTAGTGACAACACATACTTTCAAACTGAACCTGCAATTGGCACTGTGGTAATGGCTAATTCAAATGTGCAAAATGTAGATACAACCCACTTGGTGAAGCTAATTTGTGGGAACTATCGGCAGTGGAGAATACAAATAACGCTTATTCTCAAATCATCCAAGCTTTGGAACATTGTGAGCAGAAAAACGCTTAAACCTTTTGATTTCACGACATGGGTCGACAAAGACGTGGAAGCCCTGGCCATCCTGGTACCCGTTACGTTAGAATCATACGATACCAACCATTTACGATTGCATAATCTCATAAGAAGTTTTTGATCGTCTTAAAGACATTCATTCAGACTGCTCGACTCTTAATAAGCAACAGCCTATCAACATTCCTCAACTACAACGTCATAACAAAATAAAGTCTAGTATCTGCCTATACTGAGACGGAGCAGCTAACTTGAAGCTTGAAAAAAATGGGAGATCCACTAGAAGACAGTGTCGTGACAAAGATAGTCTCCTCCCTACCTCCAAAACATGAAGTCTTCAAGAAAACATTGGACAATGTGGACCCATCTCAACATAAATTACCTGCACTTCTACCCAGATTCCGAAAAAAGAATTTGGAGACATCTCAAAGCTTCACTCTCTGTTAAATATAGCGCTGGTGAGGTCTACCAAACGTACATAACACTTGGCTATACAAGTCAGAAGAAAACGCTTTAGAAAATTGAACAAATGACAAAATAATCCAACTGCAACGCTTGTAAAAAACATGGGCACTGGACAATGGAATGTATAAGCTAAGCCAGAAACCAGGCTTTTGAATACACCGACACATCAAACGTTACCAAAGAAAGAGTCAAACAGTCCAGGAACTAACAGATTCCAAAAACGCTTTTATGGGATAAAAAATCTGATGAAGATAGTTAATGGTACAGCGACTCCGGACATAGTTCCACCATCTGCGTAAAGTGAGTGGTTCACCACATACCGAGAACTGATCGAATCAGCAGCAGTTTATCTGACAGACCGTAAAAATGTCCAGGCAATGAGTGAAGGAGATATTAGAATCCTAGCCTTCATAAATACAGAAGGGATTGAGTGTGTAGTCAACCTTGCACTCTACATGCCATGATTTGCAAACTTACAACAGGGACAGGCATAACAACTTACAGGGGATACCCCACACTCCTACTCCTATCCCCAACAATAAATGGGCAAGGAATATCCCACTTCATAGATAATTTGGTATCAAATAACATTTTATGTTGATTGATTTTATGTAATAAAGGTTTTATGAATAACTTAAACCGATTAATGGTTGGCGGAAGGGTGATGAGGTTGACATCGGAATAATCGATGTTGAAAAGATAATTGAATTAAAACTATTCGCAATATTAACAATTAATTTCGTTTTTCTGGACATTCGTTCATTGTTTATCCGTCAATCGAATACCAGCAAATCTGTGACTTGTAATCAAGTACTACTACCGACATCCGGACGACTCTTCCCAACAAACAATGGTCCGCTACAATGCTCATCTGTTTACTGTGAGCCATCAAATAAGAAGTGTAAATACTTTAAATAACAATCCGCAGATAATACAGAACGTTAGAAAGTCATTTTATGACCGCCTTGGCCATTGGATTGAAATGGATGGGGGTCATTTCGAGCATATGATAAACTAATTTAGTGTACAGACCTATTTTTAAAATTAACTCTAAATTCCAAAGGAAATTAATAAATTGTTTGTCCATTTGTGTAAGTTTGAGAGGGTGCTTGGTAGGAGTGTGGGGTATCCCCTGTCAGTTGTTATTGTCTTTCACTATATACCGTACGAGTATAAATTTCCAAGCGTCTTTTCTGCACAACGCGAAACTTTGAGGATAATAACAAATCTGACCCTGAATTGATAACATGAGTCTGAGAAAAAGTCTTTTGCTCTGCTGCTTGTTTCTTTAATTTCCCGCTCGCAGAGTTGTTCACTCCAAAAAAACCTATATGGGAAACGGAATTTTTTTATTTCCATCCTACTCTTATTCAGTGTTTGATAGTGTTCCGCATGACTCAGCTTTAGCGTGAGCCAGAGCCACTGGCTCAATGAGCTATGGCTCATGGCTCACCCGAGCGGTGACGGTCGAGTACTCGGATGGCTCTGGCTCCGCACTTTTGTTGAGCTGGCTCATGAGCCAGAGCCATGGCCCATGAGCCAGAGCCATGGCTCATGGCTCAACATAAAAAATGTTTTTTTTTTTCATTAATATGCACATTTTGCTNCTCTGGCTCCGCACTTTTGTTGAGCTGGCTCATGAGCCAGAGCCATGGCTCATGAGCCAGAGCCATGGCTCATGAGCCAGAGCCATGGCTCATGGCTCAACATAAAAAATGTTTTTTTTTTCATTAATATGCACATTTTGCTAAAAGTGAGAATGACCTAGTGAGAATAAGCCAATACAAATCATAATTATGCACTGGCTAAAGGCAAATTGACTTTCATTGACTAAAAATTCCGAAAATTAAAAAAAAAAGTAATGATTTGGAAGAAAAAAAATAAAAATTTAGGGAAAAAGTGGAAGAATATAGGGGAAAAGTTGAGCCATTGAGCCATGGCTCACAAGCTTCGTTGAGCTGGCTCATGAGCCATGGCTCTGGCTCAAAATTACTATATGAGCCAGAGCCATGCACTGGCTCTGGCTCAGAAAGTTTTGTAAGCCAGCTCGAGCCAGAGCCAGAGCCATTGAGCCAGCTCATGAGCCAGAGCCATGCGGAACACTAGTGTTTGATTGTGGCAGCATTAAGTTCACATGATATTATTTTTGATTTTGCTAATTTATTAAATTTGAATTAAAGTAAGGAGGACTTAAGATCATCTAGAGAATTATTGTGAGTTCAATTAGTTACTGTAACTGTTCCTTTCTTTAATTCAACTTGAATAAATTAAGAAAGGCATAAATATATGCAGAGGTAAATTACATATTCGTCATGAACTTTCGCATGCGCAGTGGGCCTTTATTTATGTGCAATGGACTTTTGCATGCGCAGTGGAAATTTACAAATCCGCAATGGATTTTTGCACGTGCAGAGGGCTTTTATCAATGCGCAGTGGGAATTTACATATGCGCAATGGACTTTCACATGTGCAGTAGGCCTTTATATATGCGCAATGTATTAATTTCTATATACCTTGTTCTTGTTACCGACAAACATTTGTAAAATGCAATAGCGATAGTGGGGTAGCATGCTTTTTCATAAAAGCAGCTTCTCAAAGCCTCTCAAAACTAATGTGGAAATAAAAACCCTGCAGGCCGTCCACTGTGACATGTTAAGGAGCAATATTTGACCGTGTGTGAAGTGTTAAACCTCCAGCCTGTAGGGTTTTACATCCCCATACCTGTTTGAGACCCTGGGGTAGCTGACAGTTGTGCTAAAACGTCTCTCCCTACAACCGTTTTGGCTATTTAAAAAAGAGTATCACTAATTACAAAATATTTGTAAAATAATAGGTTGCGCATGCAAAAGTGCATTGCGCATATGTGAATTTCCGATGCGCATATACAAATGCCCATAATTCATGGTAAAACCCATTGCGCATAAGTAAATTCCACCGCGAATATATAATGCCCACTGCGCTTGCAAAATACCATTGCACATATATAAATGCTGACTGCGCATATTTTTATACCCACTGCGAATGCAGAAGTCCATTGCGAATATATAAATGCTCACTGCACATATGCAAATGTCCACTGCGCATGCAAGTTTATTGCGCATATATAATTATCCACTACACATGAATTCCTATAGAGGATTTATAAATGCCCACTGCACATGCAAATGTTCATTTCGCATATATAAATACCTACTGCGCATGCAGAAGTACATTGCACACATATAAATACACACTGCGCATGTATGAATGCTGACTGCGCATTTGTAAATTCTCACTGCGGATATATAATTGCTCACTGCGCTTGCAATTGTCTAATTGGCATATATGAAATGCTCAGTGTGCATATACGCATGCCCACTGCGCATGCAGTAGTCCATATTGAACAACTAGTCACCATTGAATTATTATTTATTGGGTAGGGATGAATCTCAAAAATTTTACTGAATTTTTGGACTCGCACAGATGAGTTCATCCTAACTTGGGACCTCCATAATAATTCAAATTAAATTCTAAATAATTCTGAGTTGCAATGGAAGTTTCAATGAACTTTGTACCCGTGGATGATCCTTAAGGGTCTCAGCCTCGTTAACCAATATCACATTCACAATCAGGATAAAAAACTGGATAATATGGCAATTCACAAAAGTACACTTTCACAATTTCAAATTCAACTACCTAATGTCTGTGCTCGTCTTTGCATCAGATTATGGTTGTTCAGATTAGTTTTTAGTCCAACTCAAAATCCAGGATTTTGGGTTTTCAAACTTTGCCGCGTTGCGCAGAAAAGACGCTTGGAAATTTACACTCAATTGGTAGGAGCCAATTATGGCCACGAAAGGCTATACAATCGTCCGTAATCAACCGAAATCAAATACTTTGATACGGATGGAAATCCTTGATCAATAGCTTATCCAGCAAAGGATCTCTGTCGTGGAATTTAGAAAACCAAGTATTAATGCGCTAGTATCTTCAAAATATCATTCAGTAGTACAATTATGGCACAGGAGATGTGCGCACATATACAGGGTGTTTCTAAATAGGCTTACGCTATTTGAAGGTCAATAACTTTTGTTGCGAGTATCCTATTATTGTTGTCTATGCCTCAACTTGCAGCTAGGTTTCTCGAAAATGTGTCTGATTTTTTGTGACCTTGTAGGTCAATGGTTACTGAGGTCAAATCAGTGTCAAATATACAGTCTCGATTTTTAGCACTAGGTTGGCATGGGGGAATTTATGTAAACAAGAATCAATTTCTTAAAATAAACCTCCTAGCTACCGAAACTCTTAAATTCAAACAGACTATTGCACAAAGTAAGAATTTCTATCTAATAATTAATTGAATTTAGGCGTAAATGGTGCAATTTAAGCATTTAAGAATAAATCTTAAAAGTTAATCCAACTACCCTCTGCACACAACTAAGGTCATTGCCCCGTGAGGGACTGCTGTTCTTCTTTTGTATAATTTTTCGTAAAGATTCTTTAGGTTTTTGCATCACTTATTTTTGGAGAAACAAAAGTCAGACATACGACTACATCAGGGATTACATCGCGTTCATAGAAGCCCAAACCGGCAATAAATTTAAAACCACTCATATTACCATTATCGATGAGGAACTAACCAAGTTTTTACAAGAAAAGAGGATAGTCCATCATACGTCAGTTGCTTACTGCCTTCAACCGACCGGGGGGATTGAGGGCGAGATAACAACCATCAAGTATACATTTAGAGGAATGATGAAACCAGAAAATGTTCCTGAGTATCTAAGAGGATAAGTGGTAGTTACTTCAGTCTACATTCATAATCGACTCCTTGACAAACAAATTCCACATGTAACAGTCTTCCAACGAATTTATAATAGATAACCAAATCTTGGACATCTGAAAATCTTTGGTTGGGAAGTATACGCGCATATTCCTGAAAAACTTCGCCGAGTATGGGAGTCAAAGGCTTTGGAATTCATCTACGTTGGATATAAAGTTTTTCAAATAAGTATCGTCTCTATCACGGTTGCTATGAGGATTACACAAAAGACTTTCATAAGGTTAGTCCATAACTAGATAATTTCAAAAACTTCTAACTTTTTTAAAATAACAAACTTCGCTCTCGGAAACAACTTCTTAATTCTTTTTTTTTAATTAAAAATTTGTAAGTATTGCATCAAATACTATTTGAACACAATGTCAACTTATGGTTAAGTCTTGCTTAAAATTGTTCAGTTCAAAATTTGCTAAATCGTCTTAGTAACACAGTTCAAGATTAGGCTGGCTGACGAACCGTCAGCCAAGAAAAAAAAACTTCGAAATTGAAAAAAGGTGAGTTATGGACTAACCTTATGAAAGCCTTTTGTGTAATCCTCATAGCAACCTTGGTCTCTATGATGCGGAAAAAGGAGTATCCATGTCGCAAGGAACGTCGCGTTTCAGTAAATTGAAGAAACAACTTCTGNTCTATGATGCGGAAAAAGGAGTATCCATGTCGCAAGGAACGTCGCGTTTCAGTAAATTGAAGAAACAACTTCTGGAATTCAAACTACAATAGTTGAGATGAGAACCAGTACAGACTCAAACAGTCCAGAAAATGATACCCCAAACACTCCTGAGGAAGCAAGTTCTGAGGAAGATATGGAGTGTCAAGCTGATTCTCAAATAGAAAAATCACTGTTACCTATTCATGGAATGACTCTGTGAGAAAGAAATCTCATCAAGTCATCAGTAAGATACCAGAGTAACATTGCAGACTCCGTAAGGGAACCAGAATCACTAAAGGACGCCATGGAATCCAAGAAGCCAAGGAGTGGATGGAAGCCATAGATGATGAAATGAAAACATTAATGTTAAAAACCTCGCTCATAATTCATTCGGTTAAAATGAACACTCAGGTGTAATGAACCATATTTGCGGTGTAGTCTTTCATTTTACCATTATCGAGAGATGATCCACACCCTATAACGGTGAAAATGTGAAGCCAACTTGATAAAATGCGTTGAATGAATGAAAAAATTAAGTTTAGAAAGTTTTCTATTATTCTTCATCAATATTACAGGTTCTCTAATTGTACGTAAATATTAAGTACAAGACATTCTACACTGTTTTATCGATGTCATATTCTCCTCAAGTATATGATTGGTTTATTTGGGTGGTGAGGTAGCTGAATCTAAAAAAAAGGAAATAATTGAACCAAGATAAAGTGAAAAACATTGGATGTTATGAACACAACTTTTAATCTAATATTTGTGCATTGCTCGACTGTAATGAACATAGGTTGTGATTCATCCAATTTCTTGGACCCAACAGTTAGTTATAAGAACTGTAATCGACTGTAGGTCGATGCTTGTTTTCTGTCACGAATATATCNAGAACTGTAATCGACTGTAGGTCGATGCTTGTTTTCTGTCACGAATATATCATGCCATTAGACACGGTGGGTCTTCAAGATCAAAAGAGAATTGGACCAGCCAATCATAAGATTCAAAGTTCGACTTGCCATCTATGGATATAGACAGCAATATGGCATCGACTATTAAGAAACTTTCTTATCAGTGTAGATATGACTCAATTCGAATTGTTCTTGCTCTTTGCAGAAGAGATATGACTTTGTACAATGCGCGTAAAAACTGAATTGCTGCATGGANTCGAATTGTTCTTGCTCTTTGCAGAAGAGATATGACTTTGTACAATGCGCGTAAAAACTGAATTGCTGCATGGACAATTAGACAAAGTTGTATAGATGAAACAGCCATTAGGGTACGAGCAAGGAGAAGACCAAGTATGCCTCCTGCAGAAGAGCCTATATGGTCTGAAACAAGCACAAAGATGTTGGTTCAGTTTACTGACTGATTTCTTGAACCATAATGACTTTATGCAAACTTCCAGTGATTCTTGTGACTTCTTTGAACAGAAGAAAGATCAATATAAACTAGTACAGTGGTTTTAGCTTAATGTCACCTCCGAGGGAGCCGCAAAATAGGTTGACACTAAACGGAGTTGACAATAGCCAATACTGTCAATTGAGAGATAACTTAAAGATTTAGTGACATTAACCGAAGTTCCTGGTTTTAGCGGCACATTTTATTATACGATATATTTTTCATTTTATTTTACAGATTTTAGAGGCTATTACCTGAATTTGGAATACTTTAAAAACAAATAACTTCTCAAAGTAATCACTCTTTTTTTTTTTGCAAATTCCACTTGAATTTCTCTGTAGTCGTTCTTGTAACAAATGTCAAAATGACCCAATAGAATTAATTCATGTGGTACGTCACACAATCAGCAATTAGAGGCAAACAACGAATCTGACATGTATTGTTGACGTTCAAGTCAAATTTTGCAAATGAGATTTGGCAAATCTATAGAATTATTTTTTGAGAATTTGACTTGATCGTCACAAATGGTTGCCAGATTCGTATTAGACGTGAATTTTCTGTTCGTTTGAAATACTTCTAGTCAAATTTCAGTTGGTTATTTCGAGATTTGTTGTAAAAATTAAAAAAAATTAAGTCAAATTTGCAAACTTTTTGAAAAACTCAAGTCATGCACTAATAATAGATGTTATATCCTTAATCTAGAAAAAATTTACGATCGATTGTCATATCTTTCATTTAATTTCGCGATTAGAAACTACTACAATTTTACTAAAAGTGGGATAGAAAAGTTACCTTAGTGTGCCCATCTAAGTTTAGCATATACGCGGATGGGAGACGTCTGCGACTGATGGTGAGTCTATAAGAAAATAAGCTTTCACGATCGAGGATGTTGTACTTAGGTAAGATACCGCATGGTAAATACAACAAATAGGTTAATGAAACCGTTCCTACAAGCGTCACTGATCGCCTACACTATTTAAACAAACATGACTTTATATTTTGTCCTTGTGAAACGAAAGTTTCCATTAAAGTGTGTTTATCTGCCATGCAGGCTGTTCAAATGAGGTGACAAAAGGCGGAGGTTGACAATAAGCGGTGTGATAAGAGGCAGAGTATTTACTACGTGGGAGCATGAAGTTTAGAAGGGGGGAAAGCCAACCGGTTGACATAAAGCGAAGTGTGACATAAAGGGGTAGTGACATTAAACTAAAACCACTGTATTGTATGTGGACGATATTTTATTTCTAGCGCCAACTGATAATGAACAGAAAAGATAGTCAACCTTATTTTAAGGCACATTTTGAGGTCTCGATCAGCAGACCCCACTGGTTTGTAGGCATAGAAATAAACTCCCACAACGTTGGGAGTTTACTCTTATGCCTAATGAAAACAATTGGCTTTTATTAACAAACTTAATATATTCAATAAATAAATATAAAAGTACTATTATTACCATGAAAATACAGCCCAATTCGTATACTGTCCTCCTAAGGGAGCCCAAAATTTTGGTGATATAAAGTGAAGATAACAGAAAACGATATAGGCAACTTTTTGTTTTTGGTGTTTAACGACCGTTTTATACTTCCGCCGCATCTGATGTTCCTTCTGCGTTTCGCCTGATGAGCGGCAGATTATTCAATTTATGCTTCATCAGATGATTGTCCGAACGTTGCTCGGACGNTTCGCCTGATGAGCGGCAGATTATTCAATTTATGCTTCATCAGATGATTGTCCGAACGTTGCTCGGACGATCATAGGATAAAAATTTATTTGAGTAAATCAATCTATGCTTCCACTTTTTCTCATCTTCACCTCGTCCTCATCTCCTGCAACAGAAGTTGAACTAAGAGATACTTTTTACTTCGTGAATAGTTTCATTTTTTCAATATATGCTTTCTTCAACAACATTAGAAGATGATTGGAACGAACGTTGGATGATNTTCTCATCTTCACCTCGTCCTCATCTCCTGCAACAGAAGTTGAACTAAGAGATACTTTTTACTTCGTGAATAGTTTCATTTTTTCAATATATGCTTTCTTCAACAACATTAGAAGATGATTGGAACGAACCTTGGATGATTTTTCATCCAACTAAAGTTCAGCGAAACCATAAACATGTATATATGAGAAAGGACGTCACGACAACGACCTCCTGAAAGATGANTATGAGAAAGGACGTCACGACAACGACCTCCGGAAGAGACGAAGCGTAAGCGTAAAACGGGAGTAAAGTCAGTATTTTTTTTCTGCACACAACATAGGGTATGATTATACAATTTCCAGAAATTACAAAAAGTAGAGATTTGAAATTCAAACGATAGCAGCAAAGTTGCCAAAAAAAGAAGTAAACTTCCATGTGTGGGGTTGGAATGAATGACACAAGATGAAATATGAAATTTGGCGAAGTGACATAAGGCGACTTATTCTTACACTTAGGTGCATGGACATCCACCGGGAATTTTAAAATTGGTGATAAAAAACGAATTGTGATAGAAGAAGTGACATTAAGACTCATTAATTTAATACTATAATAAATAGTAGTGATTGGTCAACTTTGAATTTGCATTAACCTTACAGTTAATGCATTGGATACGAATTTAACCCTTCTGTGGTGCGAATTGAGTTTCCTTCTTCCTCTACGTGTTATTTGAGTGGCTTTAAAAACTTTTAAGTATCGGCGATATCAACTAAAATCCCGATACCTATAGCTGTACCGATACTTTTTTCAAAAAAATTCTCGATACCTATACATGTACCCATAGTTTTTCTAAAAAAAATCCCGATACCGATACCTATACCTATACTTTTCCCAAAAAGAAACCCGATACCGATACCGATAGTTCTTTTTAAAACAATCCCGATACCGATACTTTGGCCAAAGTATCGGTATCGGGTATGGTATCGGGTTAGCCACAGTGGACCTAAGTAAAAAAACGTGCTTAGGGTTACATTCGGAGAGGGTTCCCATTCCTCTTCCTAGGCAGACTTGTATGGCGCATATCTCCGAAAATGTCTAAGATTGTTTTTCAAATAAGTTGGACTTTGACCTTTCGATAAGGAAACCCATGTTCCAGTGTAGAAATACACCTGAGCATGTTGTTAGGTAGTAGTGCTACTCTACTTTTTGAATCGTGTCCCACATCTTTGACCTCAAAGGTTCATCGGAGTAGTCACCATAAGGTTCAGGCCATTGATGAGAAGACTTTTCCTAGATTAACTATGTTAAGAATACGACACAGTTGTGGGGGAGAATAAATTAAATAACTGATTGATATTTTGATTCACACGGGTTAAGCCACATCTTACCTTTGACCAAATGTCGTACTGCCATTTGTAAATCCCAAGTAATCCACTAATGATATTTCCGGAATGAATCCCAATTCTCATTTGAACGTTGACCTGGAGACGTTCCCTGGAAAAAAATAACTTATTAAGTTATTTATCACAATAAAATTATTCGTAGTCGAAAAATTCAAGTATTATAAGTGTGTGATAAACAGATATATGATTTTATAAGAAGTTCTAAGAATTGTTGGTTTGGGGTATACCCAAGGTTGATAGGAGAAAAGATCTCAGGTTTGGCCCAGGGTCATTTCATGTTTAGATTATGAAACAAATAGTCTCCACGGAGCCTGGTTAGGCCACTCAGTTTGTTCAGTTCCCGTTACCAACGAAACAATTTTCCTAACCTATTGAAACTTATTTATTCTTTTTTAAATATTCTTTATGCATTTCATAAGCGCCCGTTTTCCTTTCAAATAAATCAGTGTTTGATTAGAATTCAAAGAGGAAGGTCGTTCGCATTTTCGCTCTCTTAATTTTAATTACACTCACTATTACATATTCAATTGTAATTATTCTTTTAACAGTTTTAATTGTTTTTCAAGTTATTTATCACCCTAGTTCATCTATTGTCTGGATATTACTTGAATCAATTTAACCTGTTCCTGATCTTATCAGTTGTGTTCCTGTTAACTTTTGTTCCTGACCACTATTCCCGAATCCTTTCCTAGTAAGAAAATTGTTCCTGTGGTATCCGTTATTGACCTACCTCAAATCTTATTCTGTTCCTGTGTATAAATATCCTCCCTACGCAAGTCACTTTCTCTTCACTTTGGATACGAGCAAAACAATTTTTAAATTAACAATTTAAGTTGCTAAGCCAAATGGCTGGTGTCATCCGACTATCCGTTTGTCTGGTTAGTTGTTTCTACGGCAAAAAAATATGAAAAATTGAAATAGAGCAAAAATTTGCTCAGGGTTTTTATTGCAAACTTCAAGGTTGCTAGGAGAAAGATAACTTTTCTTTTAGTGAAGTTTGCAAACTTGATAAAGTTAATTTTTTACTTATTTTTGAAAAAAAGGTTTACGTTTGGCTTGTTATTTTTCGAAATTAGAAAATTTTAGAAATAAAGCTATGACCCAACTGTCTTTTCTCCTAGCAACCTTTGGTATACCCTTGGGGCACGATACGTTCCTAGTCCTAATCCTAACCATGATACCTTACCCGAGTTTTCAAATTAGATATAAGTTATATCTACCATTTTATCTAATCGATTGTAACAAATTATGGCCGTTTATTATATCTAATCGATTAGCAATGCGAGTTCGCCGAGAATGTGAAGACAATAAGGGAATGCACCTTTCTATTACATTACCAAGAGTAAGGTAGAAATAATTGATTAGATAAAAATGAAACTCAAAAAAAAAACTTCACTACTCATACTCCCAAACTTCTTTTTCTGCTCTTCCTAGTAATCGAACCTAACAGTAATCAATTCAAACTCCCACACCTTATACATCGCACTAGAACCAAGTCACCTGATAGAGTTAGAAAATATACTCAACCCTATTCAACTATCTTAAGGTAAGTTCTCATGGCCGCTCCTACATGAGCTTCGAGCGTTCGGATTACGCGAATTCGCAGATGCTATAGCGTCTGCATGAGAATCGATCTCGCTTCAGACGTAAAGTAAACGCGCGTCAACATTACTCGCGAAGTTCGCGTGAAGCAGGAAGCTCATAATTTTGAACTTCTTGCGTCNACCTTATACATCGCACTAGAACCAAGTCACCTGATAGAGTTAGAAAATATACTCAACCCTATTCAACTATCTTATGTCCGCTCCTACATGAGCTTCGAGCGTTCGGTTTACGCGAATTCGCAGATGCTATAGCGTCTGCATGAGAATCGATCTCGCTTCAGACGCTCCTGAGTAAACGCGCGTCAACATTACTCGCGAAGTTCGCGTGAAGCAGGAAGCTCATAATTTTGAACTTCTTGCGTCAAACTACACGAGTTTTATTCTACTGGGGTATCCTAAACACCTTTTTGGAGGGAATTTTAAATAGTTTAATTTTCAAATTTTCAGTAATTTTGAATAATTTAGTAAAAAATTAATTTTTTTCATTAATTATGTAAAAAATTAATTAATTCAGTAACAAATTAATTCAGTAATTTTCAGTTCTTTTATTTTAATGAATAAAATAAATTTTATTCAATATTTTAAAAGCCTCATTTAAAAGGATAAATAAAGTAGGATCAGCTGTTCAAGGCAGTATCTCGCTTTTCGCTTGAGCTTTCATGAGAATTGTTTCCGCTGCGGACGCCGGAACTCGGAAGCTCAACGCGTGAAGCTCGACGCTCGACGCTCATAAAAATCGCTCGAAGCTCATATACGAGCGGCCATGAGAACTTACCTTTAGCATTGCCACTTCTGATTAAAAGTAATAACATACTCTTATAAATTCAATATCAATTGTTTCTAATCATTCTGCACAAACAAAAAACGTTGTATAACAGTTGTCTTTTGCAAAAACAAATAATTTTGACCAAAATTTTGATAATTTTGACTATTTATATTCGTATGCGTTTGATGGTGCAGCAACGCATAGAAATTTAATTCTGGTTTGATGTGAATAATAAATAGTTTAATGTTTCTTAAATTAACTTTGAGATATTTTTTGTTTCTGCCAATCGAAATATGAAAATCCATAAAAAAAAATTGCATTTATATCCAACAAATAAGATTTTGTTTGAATTTTTATGTAAAAATTTTCTGTCCATGACTCAATGATAAGCATGGCCAACAAAAAGATACAAAATATATTTTCAATGATGCAAAAAAAAATTGAAAGAGTGAAAATTAATGCAAATTTTTTAACTTCACAGTTGTTTAGGCACAAAAATTTTGAGAGAAAATTAAACTTCAATTGACAAATTAAAGGTAGATTGTGTCATATATTATTCTGCGGCACAATTTCAGCAATGCCGCAGAAAAAAACTAATAAAGCGCTATGAGTACCAATTGAAACAATTGCCCATAATCAATATACTAATTATTCTTTCTAAAGTTTTGGTAACGAACTAAGGCATAAGCATGTTTAGACTTATTTATAGTTCGATTGACGGAATTTCATACCGATTAAAGAACAAAGTTTTAAGCATGTTGAGATTTTAGAAAGAATAGTCTTACAAAAGAATTTTGAAATATCACGAAACTGCACNTATAACGACTACTGCTATTAGTTAATAAAATTTCAAATTAATTTGTTACTAACGAAAAATAACGTTACTAACGTAGTTAGCAGAAACAAACTAACGAACTACGTAGTTTTCAAAATGGTCCGTTATTGAATGCCCTATATGCAAGTTAGTAGCAAACAGATTTTTATAGATTTTGATAAAGATTTCTTTTTAACATTATTTTTCAAACAATTCTACAAATTCCACAAAAACAAATAGATACTTTCAAGATTCGAAGAAGTTGTATAAGTTATGACATGATTTTGGGCGTATAACTGATTAAATAATATGTATTTGATTCGGTTACATGAATCCAATTTTTAGGCAACTATTTTTTAATCTTTAAAAATCTTGTTTCTTCACCTTTTAGTAAGAGTTTTTTTAGCTTTATAGCAAGATTATTGCTAGTTTTTAGTCGAAATGTGTTGATGACCTCAACACGATACTCAATTTTTGAGAATTTTTAGCAATATTTTTGTCAGATTTACCAAGGTTAAAAAAAAATTACTTATACAAAACTCAATTTAAAATAAAACAAAATTTAATGTGAAGTTTGTAATTTAGTGAATTTTTTTTAATTGTAAAAGGTGAAAAAAGTTGAGGTAACAGTGTATTTGGTTGCAGTTAATCATAACTATATTTGAATAACCAGATTTTTAGCATGATCCTCTTTGTAGCAATTGGATTACATTTAATAATTTTGGACTCCAATGCGACATCTTCGATACAACTCCAACATTCCTATTTATCAAAGTTTGTTCGGTTTTACTTAAACATGCAATAAAGTGACTGGCTAATGTAAGAAAACAGTTTGAAACTAAAATTTTACCAATTTGGAGGGGAATAATTATAAACAGTTAGGGTCTTCTTAGCTAATTGTGAATTTTTTTTTTACTTTTCCGAGTTTGACTCACAAAATATATGAGAATAAAGCTTTTTCCTAAAAAATTGTTTGACAAAACTTATTCAAAATACGATTCTCTATCGTTGTATGCTTTTTATTTAGTTAATTACTCTGTTCAAACGCCTGGAGTGATTTATTTGCATTCGCAAAACTACTTTTCACAATTACCAACAAAGGTGTGCTAATTATGAAAACTAGGTGTGGTAATTATGAAAAATTAGATAAAATTGATTTACAGTCATTCCAGCTTACACTATATTCATAACGTCATAGAGGACATCAGACTGATGCTGATAGTGAAAACAAGATTCGCTTTTCTGGCTATTTACTCCAGATCTTAATGGTTGAATTATTTTGAAACCCTATCTCTTAACAATGTGTTTCGTCCATTGGATTCTTGAGAATCTTGAATATTAAATTCAAGTGGATCAGCACATGCGAAAAACATTGTGATTTAAAATTTCACAATTTTTGAATTGATTTTGTGTGGTAATTTTGAAATTCGAATAATTAATTTAAAACTTGATAAATTAATAATTTCAAATTGGAAAGTCAATCTAGTAGATATACTTTTAGTCTATAAGATTGACAAAAGCTTAAAACTTACAATGAATCCAGCAGTTGCAGTATCCAACTTTCCAATCGTGTTCCGGAACTCTGCAATCGGAATTTTTTCTGCCTTTCAGATTTTGGCAATTATTCAATAAGTTTTAGGACAATTTTTAAATTTCCAACTGTCCCAAGGATAGACAGACAAGAAATAACTTCCTGAAAAGTTTAAACTAACACTATTTTTTTAAACTTTTCACAATTAGCAAAGATGACCTTAATTGAATTACTGTGTAATTTATAATTTGTATATTTGGACAAAGTAATTATGCAAAAAAATGTAATTGGGGAAATTGGCTAATATAATTAGTAGTGCTCTCCATGACCCCTAGTTTGGTATGAGTCATAGTAACTGATTCTCTAAATGTTGGGAGACTACTCTCTGAGTCATGACTGACTCCTTGAATTTTGGGAGTCGGGTCTGACTCCGGAGTAACGTAATACAAACATAGAAAATCGGGTAAGACAATCTGAAATTAAATTTTTCTATAGATATGTTTAATCAAGGTTCCTTAACAACAAGAAACTAAAAAAAACTTACTGTTTTGTAGATATGTAACGGATACCGCTATTCGGCCCAAAAACGAATAACGAAGCTTAGCTTCGTTCTACAAACGAAAAACGAATATTCGGCTGAATATTCGTCCGAATATCTCATACTGTGTAAGTGGGGAATCTATCAAAAGGTCTCAGCATCAGGATTTGCATTAGTGCTGGTTATGACTCCGACACCGGAGACGGAGTCGGAGTCGACTCTGACTCCGGAATTGNCAGGATTTGCATTAGTGCTGGTTATGACTCCGACACCGGAGACGGAGTCGGAGTCGACTCTGACTCCGGAATTGACTCCCAATTTTTTGGGAGTCGGAGTAGGCGAGTAGGTTTTATAATGTTTTTTTTTAGGTTTTGATTTGTTTTTTAAGGCTTTTTTTAGGATTTTTTTAGGTTTTTTTTTTAGTAGTATACCTTCAAACCTAAAAAAACCTACAAAAAACTTCAAAAAAACATAAAGAAAAATTTAAAAACCTAAAATAAAATTGTAAACAAACCTTAAAAACTGGCCTACCTTCAAACCTAAAAAACCTAAAAATATAAACCAAGAACCAAAAACAAACATTAAAAACAAAAAAAAATAATCTAACAAAAAAAAACCGAAAAACAAAAAAAAAACTAATGATCTTATAAGCGAACTGTACTGTATGTTTTCCTACTGGTTGTAAGAAGTTGGATTTTGGTGGACGATGCTGGGTTATCGAAATCGGATATCTTGAATCTGGTGTCTTCCATTCTGAATTGCTGTTATCACTGTGACGTTTTAGTTCACTTGGATTCATGTTCAAACTCGCTCATTTAATGTTTGAGATATTCGGCCGAATATTCGTCCGAAGCTTCGGTATGAGACCCCGAATACGAATAGCAGTATTCGTTAAAAAATAGGCCGAATATTTGGCTGGACGAATATTCGTTACATGCCTACTGTTTTCTTTTTCTTGATGTTTAGTAACTTTGCGTTTAATGATGAAAGTAGATAAGAAAAAAATAAGTCCTATATGCTCATTTGAGCATGTTTTAAAAGAGCCATTACTCAAAAGTCTGGAAGTAAACTCCTAGAGTAATGACTATGACTCCCGAAAACCCTGGGAGTCAGAGTCATGGAGAAAACTAATAATTGGTAATTCTGAAATTTGAAACCACTAATTTACCCACCGGATATAACGCTCATTTTTTATAGTATGGTCTTATACTCCTCATCCTATGCTAAATATTGGCCGAAACCAATTGGAAAACAGTTTGGTCTAATATCCGCATTGGTCTTAAAAACAATATTTTACAACGGAAGTGCAATATATTAAGCAAATGGTAAATGTAAATACCTGACTCCTTTGATGATTTCGATCATTTCAAAACCTAGGAGAACACAATTTTTTGCATGGTTCTTGACATGAATAGCAGCATTGTCAAATGGAAAGTCACCGGATACTAAACCAGAGACACAGTAGTAGCAGTCGCCCAGAAGTTTAATTCTCAGGCAGTTGTGACGCTAGAATACAACAGTAACAGTTTCTTTAATACATTTCTTAATTCCTCCTCAGCTAGTTGCACAGTTTCTAATTTGTGTCCTAATTTTGTATAACGAGGATCCTTTAACATTCTCTCTAAATGCTTCATAACTCTAATTTTGTCAACCAAGGTTCTAGCTTTTGTAATTTCCTCTTTTTCAGCTGTAGGAAGTCCTGTTAAGTCCTGTAAAACTGCTTCAGCGTCTGCAACTGTTACTATAATATTTAAAATATCACTGAAATATCAAGTCTGCCTTCAACTTCCTTAACTGTTTGTGTATCTCCATCTATATCTTTTAATTTTGTTTCGTAAGTGTCTTTTCCGGGAGATTCTTTGTTTTCAGGTAGGTCTTTCAATTTTAAGAGATTTCTGCCTCGTTTAATTTGAGATTTTCAGCCAATTCCTGATGACACATCATTTCTAGTAAGTTTCTGCATGAGCAGGTCGGATGCACCATTTCCTTCACGCGCCCGAGTTTTGCTTAGTAGAAGCACGACAGTGACTTCGTAGCCCATCAACGAAAGAAGTAAAGCGACAAAAGCGTCTGTGAAACCATTACCACCATAACCAGAAATTCCCATAATTATTACCATTTCATTTGGACTTTTCAAAACTTTTTCACCATCAATTCTAAACTTTTTTAAAGTTTCGAATGTACCTCTTGACTCACGCACAAGGCGTGAAAGTCTTGGGATATCAACTAACTTATCGAAAGTATGTTGACTTGGTAATGCGTTGATGAGTTCTTCGAATGTTTCATCTGGCCAAATAATATCTTTCTGGGTATTTTTGTTGCTCACAATACCAATGTTGTCATGAGAAGTGGTAGTGTCGTCAAAGGCTTGGTAAATGACTCTTGAGTCTTCACTATGATACACACGAACTTCATACGGCTGCGCAATGGAAGATTTGAAGATGGTAGCTAGCACCAGACAGAAGTAGACTTGGATTAGGACTTCCATTCTTCACTAAAGTAACCAGTCTCCAGAAGGTTTTAGAAGGATATAACTAAATTTCTCTTTTTGGTAGTTATGTCAGTGACTAGACCACTGTGTGAAGAAAGAAACTTGTGTTTAATTGATGAAAGTTAGCGGAGTTGAAGGACGTATTTATACTAAATTTTACTACTAAACATGTTTTCCTATGTAATGATTTTATGAAAACTACATACTACTAAACGTCACAACCATGTTAGCATCATCGCCATATGTGTGTACATAAAAATCGGGAAAAGGATTTTAGTTGCAGTTTTTCATTAAATTCTACCAACAATAGAGTAATTGCTCAAAGTTTCTTGTGAATTAAAACTCTTTCCCGATAAACATCTTACTAGGTAAGTATTGTTTAAGAACTGGTGCTTAAATCCAAATTATCGTTCCGCTTGTGTATCTTAACACAATTAAGTTAGCAATTTAAATTAAATACACCGTACCCTGGAAAATTCAAATACTGAAATTAAGCCAAACGGAGTTTAAACAAAATTTGTACTCCTAATTTGATGGCTGAATTGAAGTTTTGAATTTTGTTGAAAGATTAGTTAAAAGAAGTTTCAATGAACCTTTGCAGCTTCATCAAATTCTCCAAACAATTGGTTCAACGTGTCAACCAAATCCTCTGGGCTAAGTGTGACGGTCAGTGGAGTAAAGTTAACAATGTCAGCATACAGTATACTGACATTATTATGACGTTCAACAAAGAGTTGGCTGCAAAAACAAAGCAAATATGAAACAACTTATTTCTCATTGGTGTTTAGCCTAATAATAAATGTTGTAAAATAATGCCTACCTAAATGGTTTCTTCTGTAAAACGCTACTATGCTTATTGTTGTTTGACCCCCTCGAATGAGACCTTTTTTTGGCATCTTCAATTTCGTTAAATACTTGCATCAATTCTTGCTTCACTTGAACCGATACATGTTTAGGTAAAATACTTAGCAGAAGTTGTTCCTATAAAATTAAAAACATTGGATTTTTAGTGACATAAAGTTATGAACAGTTTTGTATCCTATAACCTCTTGTGCTGTTTCGTAATCTTTTTTAATCGTACTTTGAATGTATCCTCTGCGATCTAAAAATGCTCGTCTGACAGTAACTTCATTCATGAACAAGGAGTAGATCCCTACACTGTTTCCGCAGACGTAAAATACTGCATCAGCGAATATCTGAAGATTACATCAAAAACCGAATTTTCAAATCTATTTCATGTTTTGGAAATTAGTTAATAATAAATAATTTGGAACACTTAGATACTCACTCTTTGCCATCGGTCATGCGTGTCATCATAGAAATAAATCCCATAAACTAAGATGTATACAAGTGATACCAAGAAGCCTAAAATGACGGCATAATACTTTCTTTGTAGCGGAAGGAAAAAGTAAATTACAATTAACGTCTGAAAGGCTGTTGAAGTTCTTATAATGCCAATGTTTATATAGAAATATAATGTCAATGCTAAGTCACTTCCTACCATTAACATAAGCATGAAAATACTTGCAAATATTTGAGCTTTTGTTGAAGATCGGAATAATTTCTCATCACAAACAGTAGAAAATGTGATAATCGAGCCACAAGCCATTACGACACTGACTAAGGCATCGGGATATGCCACTTCAGTAGAATCCTAAAATAAACAATTCTTCAAGTTGAAGTAAAATTATTTGAGGCTCTCTCTGCAGCAAAAGGACTTACACTATTGATAAGAA
Organism: Holacanthella duospinosa; assembly: GCA_002738285.1. Lineage (NCBI taxonomy): Eukaryota > Metazoa > Arthropoda > Collembola > Poduromorpha > Neanuridae > Holacanthella > Holacanthella duospinosa. Next base: position 338,626 of record NIPM01000147.1, on the reverse strand, counting down.
GAATAATGGCCAAGTAAACTAAACTGATCACAATCTGTAATAACAGATAGACATTGAAATAGGCATTTTGAAGTCGCCTCACATAGCGTTTGTACAATTCACCCAATCCGTGCGTCTTAAAGGTTGCCTGGAAGAGTCAAATACACCAAATCATAACCAATCGAATCAGTTAGATGCAACGGTACGGTAGTTTTTAGTAGTCAAAGGGTTAAAATGAGGGGTGGCTCAAACAGCAAAAGTTGTTGCTGACGTCAGAATTGTGCCAAATGCCTCGGAATCAAATATAATGGGTTAAATTAAATAAACAAAATAAAAATAAATATAATAATAAACAAAAGGTAAACAAAAAGTTTACACGCTAAATAATTAATATTTGGTTTTAGATAAAAATTAGAAGGCTTTGCTAGGAATCAATAAACATTTCAATTCTATTTAAATATAATAAAAAATTATAGCATATTGTTATGATTTACAAATTAGAATTTGTATTACACTCCTCCCACTTACTAATAAACACACCATGGATATTTCGAAAATCTAGTTTTAAGAATGCTAGCAATCCAAATCCTCTACACAATATTGCTAAAACGCATGTTTAAGAATAAATCAAAAAAGAAGAAAATTAACTCTGCATTATATCCAAAGTTATTTCCAAAATGTAAAGTGAAAACGGTGAAAGTCCTCCCATAAACTACAGTGGTCCACAGGTTCTGAAGACCGCTGGAAGCTACTTTTGTCCCTATGCTCTTTGCTGGGGAAGGAGTGTTCTTAAAATTGTATGACCTATATCTTCTAAGCAAAATTTTTTATGGTCGACCTCTTCACAGTTCCAGAAAGAACATTGAAAAGTAGCGTTTGATGTCATAAAACTCAAGTCTGTACTATGATTAAGAAAAAAGTTATGATTTTTTGAAAGTTGAAAATCTTAGACATTTTTTTGAGACGATGTTCTAAGAGATGGGCATGTTTCAAAAGAATATCCAAAAAATTCAGTATTTAAAACATTATAACTTAGGAAACATTGATAGTAGAGAGATGATTTTTTCAACTTTGTATCCTACTTTTCAATGGTCTTTCTGAAATTGAAAAGTGTTTCCCCAGAAAAAATTTAAACTAACTGCTTTCTTTACGAAAAAATAAGCTATCCTGCTTTCCTCAGCAAAGTGCATTTTTGACCATTTAATTAAACATCAAATTTTTATACAAGTTTATGATTGTTTAGTATTTTGTAGGCCCGCTATGCTTAAAAATGACATCTCTAACACGAGTAGTCACTGATTTAATCAAAATATCAAAATATTCAAATATGATTGATTGATTTCGGTCCAAAAACTCAAAATTCGACTTTTAACTTCTTCTACGGTCTGGAACTGCGCCCCATTTGCATAAACTTTTATCGCCATTTCCCCCCAAACATTTTCAATTGGATTAAGGTCAGGAGAATACGGTGGCGAACCAAAAACTTCAATATTTTGGTAGTGGTTGCCTTGTGAAACGGGGCATTGTTCTTCATAAATACGAACCCTTCGCCACCAAATCTGTCCCATGATGGCACAGGATTGCTTTGGAAGATGAATTGATAGTGGGCAGCTGTGCTGGATGGTGAAACGAAAGAAATTTCTGATTTTCCTTTAGAAGAGAAAGCTGTCCAGATCATAACTGTTCCAACTCCAGGGTGCTTTTGTGAAAATATAAGTTTTTCTTTACGCAAATCGTGCCAATAGTGTCGAAAACCATCAGGACAATCCAAATTATACTTTTTTTAATCACTGAAGATAGCCTTGATACACTGCTTTTCCCTACCGACCTTTCCCCGACACCACTCCAAACACTTCTGTATACTTCCGGGTGTGAGATGGGACTTCTTGTTCATTTTAGAAAACTTAACGACTTGTGACCTGTGGCAAAAATTTTTTATGATCTTCTTGCCCACGTCCAAATTCAAAATTATCTTGACATTTCACGCAGAATCCCTCGCTTCTCACGTGGAGAAAGTTAAAATTTTCGACCATGGAATCGGTTTTCACGGTATTTGAAGTATGTTCTAATCGCTCTGGTCGAACAATTAAGTTTTACTCCAATTTTACGCAACGACCAATCGGTTTTCACGGTATTTGAAGNACTTTCGACCATGGAATCGGTTTTCACGGTATTTGAAGTATGTTCTAGTCGCTCTGGTCGAACAATTAAGTTTTACTCCAATTTTACGCAACGACCAATCTTCTCCACGCAAGGAATCTATTTCACCTCGTTCGAACTCCGTCAGCAGAGTACATCTTGGCATTTTTCAGTGTCCTAAGAGCATAAGGGTCAACAGACCATGGCAATTAAATTAATTTATGCTCTTCGACTTTATAGGTTTATTCCTAGATCAAAATATTTGCATAATATTTAGCACTTACCGAGTAATAGTGGAGAAAGTAAAGTGAAAGCAAGTGTGTTTATGGTTTGTGGGAGGTAAAAAAATCAATTTTTTTAACTCAAGAAAACTAAAACAATCTCAAGAAAATTAATGCCAAGTCATCTGGGTTTTATTTTAAACTAGATTNTGCCAAGTCATCTGGGTTTTATTTTAAACTAGATTTTTTACCGTTTTTCATAATTCATGATAGCGCTTATCGATTTGAACGGCCTTTACAGTCTCAAAGTGTAGTGCGTTTATAGTAAGAGGGAGGAGTGTCAATTTTTTTCTTTGTCCCTAGTTTTTTTTTATTCATNTTTATGGTTTGTGGGAGGTAAAAAAATCAATTTTTTTAACTCAAGAAAACTAAAACAATCTCAAGAAAATTAATTCCAAGTCATCTGGGTTTTATTTTAAACTAGATTTTTTACCGTTTTTCATAATTCATGATAGCGCTTATCGATTTGAACGGCCTTTACAGTCTGAAAGTGTAGTGCGTTTATAGTAAGAGGGAGGAGTGTCAATTTTTTTCTTTGTCCCTAGTTTTTTTTTATTCATNCAAAGTGTAGTGCGTTTATAGTAAGAGGGAGGAGTGTCAATTTTTTTCTTTGTCCCTAGTTTTTTTTTATTCATAATTATTTATGAAAGCAAAGGAATTGAAGGGTTCAATAGAAAAATGCCACTTTCAGATTTGTTTATTTTTAAATGAAAAAAAAACTTAATATCGCAGTTCCCATGATTTGATAGTAAACTTCGGTTGTAGCTACACCCGTCTGAAACCTAATCTGGCAGTTTGGACAATGTTTAGCAACCCCTACTACTTCCAATGATATTTTTTTCACATTTAAGCTTATTGCTAAAGCATTTCAACAAAAAAGTTATGCACATTCATTGATAGGAAATATTGCAATAGAATTATTCTCAATAAAAATATCAAAACATTTAAATTATACTCACGGTTTCCCGCGCTTCTAATTAAATCCACTCACGTTTACATTTTAACAAAAGCAAAAGGTCGTTCACGTCTAACACACTTTTCTTCTCCGTCATTTCAGAAGTTTTTCAATTCTATAAAGAGTTTGGTCAGATTTCATCGTTTAGTTGACTAAATTAGAGCTCAACCTCACAAGGTTCATCTTTAATTGACAAAATTAGAGCTCAACTTCACTAGGTTCATCTGTTGTTAGAGATTCTTTGAATAAGGTAAGTTACTATTTTGATCATGGATTTGTTTGTGTAAATACCCTAAAATCGCATGTAAATACTCGACAAAGTGAAAAATAATTTTTTTTTCACATCTGTGAAATTTTCGTTTGACTGGTGAAGAGAATAAATTTATTTTTAGAGTATAGGAAATATACATTTACGATAACTTACATTTATTACGTAGTTTTTTTTTTGGCAAAAATTGGCTGAAAAGTTTTTGTTACCGTTGCTTTCCATGCTGAATTTTTGCAGCTTTGAATGTAGTTGCATATTTCTCTAAATGATAAATCTTTTCTCCCACTGGTGAACTTTTCGTTCACCGGCTACAAAGTCAAAACTGTTTGAAAAATTACGACAATATACATGGGCCATGATATTTTTTACTAAGGTACGCTTAAGTGTACACAGGTTCTGTAGAAAGATAATTTTAGATGGAGAATGTATTGAGTCCGAAGTTAACAGAGTAGGGATGTTAGTAATATTATAAACATTATTAAGTTAAAGATTTTGTCAGAAGGTGTATCACAATTCCATCAAAATCATATTCTGCATCACGTCTATAAAGAGCAAATTATTTGAACTTGAACCTGAACTTGTTTTTTCATGTCCAGTTTTTAGGGACCTGAACCTGAACCTGAACCTGAACCTTCATTTCCAGGTGCAGGCATTAGAAGCAGCCTTAATCTGAATCTGCTAACCAGGTTCAGGTCCGTCATTTACCTGAACCTGGGCCTGAACCTGACATCTGCATTGGTACCTATAGATGCGACAACCCTGCTGCGAACCTTTGCGTAACTCATTGCAACTTTGCTCATCTCTAAATATACAAGTAGGCTTAGTGANACAACCCTGCTGCGAACCTTTGCGTAACTCATTGCAACTTTGCTCATCTCTAAATATACAAGTAGGCTTAGTGAGATATTTACGTGAATCGACTTTAAAATAGACTGACTTTTATTCAATGTAGAGTTCTTGAATATATAGNCTAAGTTTCGAGCTACTTACTAAGTTTCCCTTACTGAACCACTTACTTCTTAACCTTTCTTAACTTTTTTGATTGTTTTAACCACTAAGGCTAGTAGACTTGAATCAATAGTCAGAAAATTACTTTGAAGTAAATAGAAAGGAGAAACAACTATCTAGCTGAACCACGGACTGCTACCATGAGATATTTACGTGAATCGACTTTAAAATAGACTGACTTTTATTCAATGTAGAGTTCTTGAATATATAGATTTAGTGTGGGACTCAAACCCATTAACCTAAGCATAAATAGGGGTCAAAACGAAAAACATCTGCTAAAGATTTGGGAACAGTAGCAGTAAAAGTTAATGGACTTGAACCACTGACCCCACTCACCGTGGGAAAGGAGACTTAGACTCCTTAGAGTTTAAAGGAGTAGGAATACAGAAAGATTATATAAGATTGTATAAACAATAGTTCCAACACTTAGTGATATTTACATTTGGTTAATTTAGTGTAATTGGTGTTTTCCTCAAAACAATTTTGTCCCTGTACCCTACATTCCTTTAAGTGAAGAATTCTGTTATCAACAAAGGAACACATAAGTTTGGGTCGAATAAAGGGTGCACGGAAGAATGTAGTGGATAAATAAATGCTAGCTTATAACTGATAATAAATTAAATAATCCTATGACTCGGGCAGATTATTTGCGATTTTAGGGTAATTATTTTTTCAGCTTGATTGATTTTTATGTTACTGCTGTAAAGTCATAAGACTAAACTGGTTCGTGTTTATGGTATTATCCCATTGTATTTGTGATGAACCAAGGTGAAAGGGCAGACAGGGAATTTTAGGGAAAAGAAACAGGTCATGCTCATTTTTTTCTTGCCGCGACCTATTAAGCTATCGCTGGTTATAAGCATTTATTTGATCCGTAATTAACTAATTAACGAATTATACCAAAAATTAGGTATTTTCATTTTCAAATATCCTTTAACATTTAGGACTTCTCGACAATGACGGAAATGTTGTTCAAAGCAGACAGGNTAGGTATTTTCATTTTCAAATATCCTTTAACATTTAGGACTTCTCGACAATGACGGAAATGTTGTTCAAAGCAGAGACAGAAAAGACCTTGCGTGTAGACATAGTTGTTTCAATAAACTCACACTTGAACAAAAACGAAATTTTTTTGATAATTTTTGGTCATTAACCGATGCTGAAAAAAAACCTTTATATGCGTGGGTGTCTTTTCAACGATGGTAAAAATCATTTCAAAGTCAGTTCCTGGAAGCATGTCAATTGATGTTTGCGAGAAATATTTTCTAATAAAGCGATGGCGGCTTCGCAAAAAAGTGAGCTTATCTCTATATTTAATTCCGAAAAACTATGAATAAACTGTTAAAGTTTTCGCCAGAGGAGTCCCAGTTGCTGATATGAGAGGAAAACATTATACGAGGAAACTCATTGATCCAGCGGCAATTATAGAAGTTCGGGAATTTTTGGATTCACTTGAACCTAGAGTCACACTGCTCCAGATCTCAGAACACACATAGAAAATCTATCGTCAGGTCTCTCAATTGCTGAGCTTTATCGCATATTTATTGCACTATATCCTCACCGTAACATGAACGAGGAGCAGCATGACTCTCTTGTCATTCCATACATTAAGTATTGAGTTTTCAAACAAATTTTCAATAATGATCATAATATCGCATTCGGCTACCCAAGAAGTGAAATCTGTAAACTATGTGAAAAATTGAAAGTTAAAATAACATCTGCACATCGTGAAACTAACCAAATCTTTGTTGAAAAGCTTGAAGTGCAGAAGAATCATCACTTTTCTGAAGCCGATGAGTTTTACAACCAAATGAAAAAAAAATAGAATATCCGAAGAACCAAATAACGTAATGTGCTTGTGTTTTGACTATGACAAGAATGTACCTCTTCCAGTCACAAACATTACAAAAGAATTTTTCAATCGTCAACTCTGGCTTTACAATATTGGATTTCACGACCTGAAGACAGACCAAGGCTTTATGTATGTATATTCTGAGACTTTTGCAAAGAAGGGAGCAAACGAAGTTGTCTCAACTCTAAAGCACTTCATAGACATTTTTGTAGCTGAGCACGTCGACACTTTGAAGCTCTTCTCGGATAATTCTGTTGGCCAGAATAAGAATAAGTTTGTATTGGATTATCTCTACTCTTTACTTAAGGTTCGATTCAAAGAGGTTCACCTTTCTTATCCTGTTTCTGGTTACAGCGACTATCGATCGGGATTTCGCACACATTGAGAAGCTTAGAAAGAAACGAAAGAAATTTTCATATCCATCAGACTGGATTAAATTAATAAGATCGGCTCAACCTACAAAACCCTATCAGACTATCTATGATTATCTATGATGGTTCTCTTATTGCTTCCGTTTATGATTTCCATAGATAAACGACATTCTGAAGACCACAGGGATTCGATCCGTGAGAGGATTTCTCTTAATGGAAGATGGCAGCGTTAGGTGCAGACGAACAACACATGGCAACTGCGCAGAAGTTTTTGGTTTTCTGAAACCGGGNGGCTCAACCTACAAAACCCTATCAGACTATCTATGATTATCTATGATGGTTCTCTTATTGCTTCCGTTTATGATCTCCATAGATAAAGGACATTCTGAAGACCACAGGGATTCGATCCGTGAGAGGATTTCTCTTAATGTAAGATGGCAGCGTTAGGTGCAGACGAACAACACATGGCAACTGCGCAGAAGTTTTTGGTTTTCTGAAACCGGGNGAAGATGGCAGCGTTAGGTGCAGACGAACAACACATGGCAACTGCGCAGAAGTTTTTGGTTTTCTGAAACCGGGAATTACAACAGAAAATGTATTTCATCACGTTCAAGAAGTGCAACGGGCATATAATGGCTTTGTTCTAGTACGTATGAAAAAATTCAACGATGTTACTGAACTGTTGAAAGCTGTTAATCTCACCCCACAGATTACTTTCTACAGTTCACTTCTGCCCGGAGGAGTAGATCCGGAGTTTGAGATAGATCCTGAAGATTTAGTTGAAGGGCTCGAAATATTGGAGGGAATGAAATGAAAGTTCATTCTTATTTACATACAAAATATGATTTATGCAGAAAAGCTATGAACTATTCGATTGGTTTATGTTATTCATTATGCCGATATTCTAATTTAATTAATATATGAGAAAAGTTTCCCGTATCGCAAAAGGACTTTTCTAAAAAATTAATTAAGTTCAAATGTTAAATTTACTTGATTATTCCTCTCAAATTTAAGTTTTTCAAAATTTCAAAACTGAAATTTCTTCCAAAATTGGGATAAACAGTCTGAGTCAACTCGTAATAATATTAGCCTTGGTAGGAGTAATTCTAACATAAGAACAATTTCGCTTAAATTTATTTATGTGACGTAAAATTTTTTTGTAGAACATAAGTGTTCCCTACTACTGACTCTTTATTACGAGGTACCAAAATACTAATTCTGATTCGAATATTATTTGATGCATTTAGAAGAGTCCGTTACAACCTGTATTTAACACTTTAGAACGGAACGTAGATTAGAACGTAGATTACGCACGGAATTAATTTTGAATGAAAAAAATTCCAAGCAAGGGACTTTTCGTATTTTCATTTCAGTGGAGCTTAATAATGAAAATACAAAATTAAATTCTATTCTTGAAAAGTGTTTAATAAGGGAACACTTTGGTTCACCCACNCTTAATAATGAAAATACAAAATTAAATTCTATTCTTGAAAAGTGTTTAATAAGGGAACACTTTGGTTCACCCACGGTGAAGTAGGCGTTTACAGATTACTTAAGTGCTAAACACCCTTAACTTTGGCACATTTAGAGGGAAGCGGGAANGGTGAAGTAGGCGTTTACAGATTACTTAAGTGCTAAACACCCTTAACTTTGGCACATTTAGAGGGAAGCGGGAAGCAACCTTTTGGTGCGTATTATTTGTTGGATAAAGGTGTAGGGTTTACTTATTTCCAATTTTTAATAAAATATCTGTTCCCCAAAATAATATTTTTATGTTAAAGATCATTCAAACCTAAGAAAACNTTCCAATTTTTAATAAAATATCTGTTCCCCAAAATAATATTTTTATGTTAAAGATCATTCAAACCTAAGAAAACCCATAGAAAAGCTTAGGTCTCAACAATCAAGCGGTTTGAAGCTATGATTTATTGTAAATCAAGCGTTTCGAACTTAATTNGAAAAGCTTAGGTCTCAACAATCAAGCGGTTTGAAGCTATGATTTATTGTAAATCAAGCGTTTCGAACTTAATTTGGTGGCGTTGGAGTAAAACATAAACCATCACATAATTATATACGAAAAACTTAATATTGAATGGATCATAAATTTCAACCCTGCAAACTTATTTTTTGTACACTTTGTTACTTGTGAATGCTGTTGCCTGTAGATATCATTAGGACCGAAAAATAATTTTCCTACTGGAAAAATTTTTTAATAATTTTGGCGGAGTAATTTGTTCAACCAAATTGGACTCGATCAAAAGGTGCGTGGACAATATTTNATTTTTTAATAATTTTGGCGGAGTAATTTGTTCAACCAAATTGGACTCGATCAAAAGGTGCGTGGACAATATTTCCAAGTTTTTGAACATTGAATATCCCATCTGAAAATTTTTTAAAGCATTATTTTCCTTTCCGGTTCCCTAATCANCCAAGTTTTTGAACATTGAATATCCCATCTGAAAATTTTTTAAAGCATTATTTTCCTTTCCGGTTCCCTAATCAGGTACCAAAATGACCTCTACTAAAGTTGTCCCGAGTGGTTAAAGGAGTATTAATTTCCATATAGTAATAGCAGTAACATTTTTCCATGCAGTCATCCGTGTCGCTCACAGTTCAAAATGAACACAAAATATGGTTTTACATGAAAAATTACCTTTGATCTAAAGGTTTGATTGTGCATAAAATTGTCATAGGAAAAAATTATTCCACTAACCATTTGGTTAACATTTGTGGAGATCATTTTGTGCCTTGTGAGCGAACGGTAAGCCTAGAAAACTTTGGGAAATTTCAAAATAGATTCAATTTTTTTAAATTAGAAATTCTGTCGTTTTTTTGGCCAAAGAAAACCGCCATTTTCTAAACCCCAAAAATCAGACACAACACTTATTGGTTTTTTAATTTAGTTATTCACTTTAGTGCCTGAATTTAGCTACCCAGGACGTAAATTTTATTCGACAAGGCTAGACTGCTCAAACATGGACCTGAAAGAAGTAACACTCATATTTTGGCTAATAATTTTGTATTGTTTCAATTAGTTAGACTTCAAGTTGATTGTTTTATTACCCTAAAATCTCGCCTATAGGGCGCTCTCTCGTATAGGTCGCTCTCTCAGATAGGTCGCAGGGTTTAAAGTGCAAAATCTGAAACACAGATAGGTCGCTCTCGCGTATAGGTCGCAATTTCTCAGCTGAGTTTTAGAAGGGAACTTTTCAAATGTGTAATATAAAATCAGTGTAAGTAATTGTTTAATCGAAACAATTGGAGACGAAGACAGTAGGACTGAACAGAATTTAGTTGAAGAAATGCAGAATTTAGACGTAGATGACGATTCAGAAGGATTTAATGGAGATGGGTTTGATGGGTTTTAAAGTAACCTAATAGAATAAATTTAATGAATTTGTCACCTTAGATAGTAGTGATACATTAAAAACATAGATTTCCAAATTTAAAAAATTTGAATTTTCAATCATCAGATTAGTCGCTCTCGGGTATAAGTCGCAGCTTCAAAATTTCCCAGAAATTTTTCTAAAAAACATCAGATAAGGGCGACCTATCTGCGAGATTTTAGGGTATTAGTGCAAAATCCACCGGAAGCCTCTCTTGCTACCTGAAATAAAGGATGAAGTCCAACGTAAAAAAATTGAAAGGACTTGTTCACGACTGAAGCGTAAGGTAATTAGGATTACTTAGTTGGAGTTTACAATTTTTCACAACACATAAAACCTAACCAGATAGAACAGACTAAGTAATTGTCTGACTACAAAATAGTGTTAGGATGCTTTAGGTTGAGAGAAGTGAGCACCTTTTAGTTAACTCCAAACGATTAATTAAATTCGCTGTCATCCGACAGTTACACGTCAAGTAAATTGATAATTGAAATGCAGTTAACGTGAATCCAGTCTTCAAATTTTTGTTGGATTTTATCAACGAGTACCCACGTAAAAAACGAGTCCGTTTTGGTGAAATCCAATCCAACCCTAAGGAAACTAAATTGAATAATTAAAATGTAGTGGATGAATTTTTTGCCAGTTAGTCTAATTCTTCCATTAGATCTCTTCAGTTTGGAAAAGTTAGGTNCGATATTTAATTTTACTTTATTCAATTTTATTGAAATAACTTTAAACATACCACTCTTTCTCATGGTATTGAGCTATTTAAAATAAAAACAGCCTTCTCACTGTAACGTTACGGTAGATGTGTTTGGGAGGAGCTTTAATCTCACCTGGCCTATGAGTGTTGGTTGCGGAATTGGATCATTTACTGTAATTGAATAATTAAAATGTAGTGGATGAATTTTTTGCCAGTTAGTCTAATTCTTCCATTAGATCTCTTCAGTTTGGAAAAGTTAGGTACGATCACAATTGTAACTTAGACTAGTCTAAATCGGAATCATCTTTCAATTCGAAAGAGACATCAAAATCGAAATTCAATTCTCCATATAAACCGAAATCGAAATCGAAGTATAATTTTCCGTAAAATTTGAAATCGATATCGACAGCGAAATTCAATAGTAGCCATTCGAAATTCATAACTTTTTAGGCCCTTGATGTCGAAATCGAAACCGAAATTCAAAATCCCGAAGTGATAGATACTGAAATTCGAATTCCCAAGGTGATCGAAATCGAAATTCAAAATCCCAAGGTGATCGAAATTGAAATTTTTCATCTTTAGATATCAAAATCAAAGTCGAATCGAAATTAATATTCCATTCAAAATTGAAATCGAAAATCTTAAATCCCAGGTAACCTGTAAAGGGAAAACATGAGAAATTATTTATTTTGTGTGAGGGAGTTGTATGCAAGTTAGAGTGCAGTTTTTAACTTGTTTTATATTTTACATTCCTGCGAGAAACACGGGCATTATTGTGTTGATGTTAAATACCTGTTTTCAACTCATTAAAATAAAATACATACAGTTTGGTACTTAATCAGGAAAACAAAATTCATAATTTCAAGTTGCTCGAAATCGAAACCAGGGGGGTAGAAATCGAAATCAAACTTAACTTTTCCATTTGAAATCGAAATCGAAATTCAACACTAAGCATTCCAAATCGAAATCGAAACATAGACTCTCGAAATCGAAACCCATAACATTTAAGGCTATCGAAATCAGTATCAAAATTTCGCTTTCTATTTCGATTTCGAATTTTTCGATGATCAAAATATCAAATTTCGATTTTGAGATAAGTTACAAGTGTGAGTACGATTGGCTTAATGTGAAACTTAAATTTTTAGATAAACCTTTTTGATACATGTACGATGTTCTTGTTGGTTGAAGTATTGCACTGTCCGCTGATTGCAATTATTCCTCTCGTCTTAACCAAACATCTGACTTAAAACTTAAATCGAATCTAAACCCTATTACAGAGAGTACTCATATCATCAGCGCACTATGCTTTATTTAACGCGTGTCATTCTCACTTAGAAAAGGAGTTGCTTTTCATCATATAGTGTAGTTTTAAATGGAAAATTTTGCTGGATTTCAAGTTAATCTTTAAAAGCGAAGAAACAACGGATTTTGGATTTATTGGTGTCGAAAGGAAGACCAAGCATCAATCATCTACGTTAGCTTGCTATTTTCATGATTTTGAATGTGGTTTATTAGTTTTTACAACTTCCGGAAAACACTTTTTCAACATACGGAGCATAGATAGGCAATCACAAATTCACTTTTCCATCCGACACAAATATTTTATTTTATGTTGTAATGAATTTCTTTTAGTGATTGAAAAGGATGTGTCCTAAAGGATCTTAGTAAGAAATTATATCATTTTAAATAATTTTGATTCCTGATTCCGCATATCGCATCCAATATTTTCTGGACGGGCCTTTCCTATATTTTCTAGGGCATAGGATAACTATCTTATCACTCAAAACTTAAATCCTTGAACACTACCGTAAGAAAAGTATGTAATTAGCATTACGTTAACTAAAAAAAGTTCACTGGTTCGGACTCGGGAAGATTTATTAGTAACTTCGGAGTCAAAAAAGATTTTTTTCCTTCTAAATAGTGCCTTTTAATTATTTCAAAAACTGTTGAATCTGTGTACCCGATTTATACTTTGCGTACTTCTTGCGTTGTGTACAAAATGTGCAGTTATATTTGTTAATTTTGTTTCAAATACTATAATTTCTCATAGCAACATTTTTACAACCAGTGACAAATTAACGAAAAATGCTGCACTTTATCAAAAATCTTCGTCAACTTTTTCACTTATTGACCGATTCCGATGAAATTTTGTATGAGCATACCTAATCGCATTCCCCAGGTAAAATATTTTTTATTTTTTCATAANTAATAAATTTGATTTTTTGAATTTTTATTAAATTTTGAAGAGGATTTTTCAAAAACATGTTAGGTATTGTTCAACTCTTACTACTCACAGAAGGTTTTTTCCCTATAATTTTTGGCCAAAAGTCCATACGCTTCGAATTAGCTTTGTGTTGGCCTAATCCACTTTAGTATGCGTAAATTTGAATAAAAAACGTTATCGTAAACGAAAAAAAATTGAATTACCCACGTATTATAATGGATGAACGTTATGTAATTTTATGCCTCCGTCTGTAAACCTTTTTCTTCACAATGTTTCTTTCTCCTACTGACGATTTTACTTAAGAACGTTATTGCATATAGTCTGATATAACATAAATGATTTTAATCAGATTTCTAGAAATATTTAATAAAAGTTGAATATGCATATATAAATTTGAAATTATCCACGCTTCGTTTTCACAACTTACAGTAAATATGGAATGAAGAGCTAACACACATGGGTGTTTGAGGTTCGGTGAACCTTGAGGTTCGGAAAAATTTCATCGAACCCTGAACCGAACCGAACATTATTCGATACAGGTTCGGCTCGGGTTCTATATTTTTAATTAGTTACGGGTTCGGCTCGGGTCGACAGGATCTAGATTCGGTTCGGGTTCGGTGCGGCCTTAAATTTTTGTACTTAGGAATCGGTTCGGTTAGGTTCGTAGCTGAATCTGGTTCGGTTCGGTTCGGGAAGTCCGGCGAACCTGAATTTTTGGATATTAAATGGGCAAGGTTCGGGATGGGTTCAGTGCAGGTTCGGCTCGAGAGAGTAAATATTAAAGTAGAGTCGGGTTCAGTTCTGCTCGACAGAGTCGAGGTTCGGTGGGAGTTCGGTGCGCTAAAGTAAAATTTGAAATTGGTTTGGGTTCGGCTCGGTTCGATATAGTCGAGGTTCGGTCCGGATACGGTGCGGCAAATTTTTTGTGGACTAGATTCGGGTTAAGAAGGTTCGGCAAACCTCAAAAGCCCATGTGTGAGCTAAAGTAAAATTCTAAAGCTGCCTTTCATAGACCGTCTGTACAAAAGTTACACTAAAAATCCCTTTTTATTTGTTTCATAATTTTAGTTGTTTATTTTCGACAAATAAATACCACAGAAATGAGTAACCATTGGTAAAAATATATCATTCATTAAGAAAAAATAAGAATTCATTGATTCTGTAATTTTTATACTTCGTAAATTATTGAATTTAAACGGTATAAGAATACCCAAATAACTAATTGCAAGAGAATAATATTATGCGTAATATTATTCATTATTATAAATCGACTAAACACAATGTATCGAAAAAGAGCAACGCGGTTTTCATTAAGTGCGCCTCGTCGAAAAGTCATAACTCCTTACGGTTTTGACATGCGCAGCTCGTGGCAGCTGTAAACAGATCATGGTGTGCACATAATTGTGTAATATTCAATTACTGTCTTTGAACCTGGGGTTTTGTGGGGTTTTAAATAAAAATCAACTAATGTACTTCCATGTTAAATCTTAACTTGNAACAGAACGTCATAATAAAGCAAAAAATGAATACCGACTAATACTTTTTTCATTATTGTGATAAAAGTTTGACACCCGCGGCAGCGCTAGCCGGCTCGCGAGCGGCGAGCGCCGGCTAGTATGTTATATTTGGCCATGTACGCCTGGNACCCGCGGCAGCGCTAGCCGGCTCGCGAGCGGCGAGCGCCGGCTAGTATGTTATATTTGGCCATGTACGCCTGGGCCCTGGGTATTAGTGTCGACAGGCGAGTACACAACACTCTCACCAACGAAATTAGTACTAATTAAGGCCTGTCCATGTAGCATAGTGCAGCGGTCAGTCCTATATGTATTACTATTTGTTCAAGGTCGAAATACCAGGGCACGATTTTAACGAGGTGAAATCTAAAATTAAGAGCCAGTTAAGAAAACAAGCTATGATTGAGAAAAAATAAGGTAGAAATCCAACAGAAGCAAAAGAAGAAAAGAAGAAGCTTAATAAAAAGTTAAAATCGTTCGAACTAAGTTTGAAGAACAAATAAAATTATTTCCAAAATAAACTAAAAAATGATACTAACATTATTGGCTTCAAAATAAACATAAAAGTGTTGCTTCTTGAACGCGGTATTCTCAATAATTATTGTGCTTGTAATAAGTAAACGCTCTTAGAATTAACTGATTGTTTGTGAGTTTTATAATCGAGGTTCAGTGTCTGTCCTTGGAAACCAAATAACTTAGGAAATTCTTTGATTTAAAAATAAACAAATCTGAAAGTGGCACTTTTTCCACTGAACCCTTCAATTGTTATTTTTATTGTTAGGAGTAGTTTGTGGTTCGCCTTTATGTATGATTCCTTAGTATAATTATGGGTGTCTCTATGTGTTTGGGTATCAGTCGTCCAGTATTCCTTTCAAGCTTCATTGAAATGGTACGCCAATCAGTCCGAGCTGTATGAGTTTTTTTTTGTAAAACAATAACGTAATTGTTGAAAAACAAAGTTAGTTATTTCCAGAGTTCGAAAATATCATATTTTCAAAAATATCAGATATTATTGATATTTTTGATATTTTTGATATTTTTGTTATTTTCACGCATTTGAAATTTTTAACACTGTTCACACGTCAGGGTCAATTCAAACCCAAATCAAGGCATTTTTAATCACCTGATTAGGAACTATCTACAAACCAAATTAATGCTGCTTGAGAATAAAATAATATAAAACAAAATATCACAGGTTGAATTTCTTTCATTCATAAGCTTGAATAATACTGCAGTTTTACCTCGTGCATGTTTTACACTTACGCCTATGGCTTCATGGGTGGTCTCTAATTCAAAAACTGTTGTTTAATGAATCTATAAAAAATGTCATGATATTTTCCGAATTAAATATCATGATATATATCTTGATATATATCGATTTGATATTTTCTTCGAACTCTGGTTATTTCTAATCACAATTCTTGTATTTGAATTTTTTTGTGGGTTAGAGTTTTGTTATTTGTTGGTCAGTAGTCGGCCAACTAGAGTTGAATTGGAGCGGGAGAAGGCTCCAATTCAAAAGTTAGTTTTCGGTTGAGTTTTGTTTATATAATTTTTCTAAGTTAAAAGTTTTCAAGTTTTATTTTTTTCTTAATTGTTATACTTAAAACGTAAAGGTTTTGATAAAGACTGATCGTTAGGTTTAGCGGATAAGCTAAACCGTCACAATATTTAAAATTGAAAAATTGGTGAGACTTAAAATGAGGGGTGTCGCTAACAGAAAAAGGTTTGCTGACGTCATAATTGTTCCAAATGACTCGGAATAAAAAATAATGGGTTAAATTAAATATACAAAATGTATTCAAAAAGTTTACACGCTAAATAATTAAATAATTTGAGATTCAGTCAACTTGACTTTGAAAGCAGTCTACAATGACTTTAGGTTTATTCTACTGACTGAAATAATTCGTTGTTTTTGTGCTTCTTGCCTGCAGTGAGTTAAAAGCTAACCTATAGATGCAATATGAGTTAACAGAAATTATTGTCTAAAATTTTCTGTTTTTCTCATCCTTGGACCGGATAGGGAAGAATTCCCTCTCACGCCATACCACAAACAAAACCGCCCTCTCAATCCGTGGTTTTCAAAAGTCAAATTTTGTTGATTTGTTGAAATTTAACTTTATTCTGTATTTGGAAAAGTAATTTTAATATTGTAAATTGGAAAAATAATTCTTCTGATTAGTGTTCCGCTCCTTCACAGAAAAAGTGAATCAAAAGTTAAGGTAAAAAGGAGGGAAACACTAGTTAAAATTAATCGTTTTTGATTTTACAAAATTAGAATTTTCTAATTAATGAAATTAATTAAAGAAGGTGCAGATAAGGAGTTAAGAAAAGGACAGGTTAAGGCGAAGGATTTTGTGATTGGATTCGATCCTTTGGTAAGCACGTAATTTTTTCTAAATTTTTTAACATTGAATCTGTGATCTAAAAATATTTTATAGTTTTGTTAGGATTTCTATTCTCTCGTAAGCGACAAAATGACTTTTACGAAAGTTACTGCAAATGGATTGGGGAGTAACTTTTCCCTTCGACATTTTTCTCTATGGTCATGCGTTTACGTCAAAGGTAATAGTTTGAACACAATTTTCGCATAAAATAAAAAAAAGGTGTGACCACAATCCCTGGCCATAGAGAAAAATGTCATAGGTAAAAGTTACTCCTGTTACTGCTTGCAGTTACTTTCGTAGAGGATATTTTGTGGGTTGTTAGAGAATGGGAAATTTGAAGAAAAAAAAACTTAGAAAAATTTTGAGATGGGAGATTCTAATGTTAAAAAAGTTAGAAAAATTCTTTGCGTACCTAAAGCTCTAATCCTGACTCTCTAAAGAATGAGAGTCGACTCGTAGTCATGACTATGACTACTTGATTTTTAGGAGTATGGAAAACATGGAAATCGGATAGGGGAATCTGAATTTTATCTTTTTTTTTACTTATCGTTGGAAGTAGTTGAGAAAACATGAAAAATTAGTCCGCTATGCTCACTTGCGCTTATTGGTAAAGTCATGACTCCCAGTCATAAATTACTCCCAAACGCAAAGGTGATCAAATGATTGCCAAGTTCGAAAAAGCTTTGGAGTTAGTTTCATTGAGAAAACTATTATAAATTATTAAAGCATAAAAATATAATAAGTTTATGCATAAATATGGTCCCCGACTGAATTCAAATTTTAAACTTTTCTATGCCCAATTAAGTTGGGCTACCTAGTGTCATAGATGGAAAAAAAAATTAATTTAAACATTCGCGGCGAGTTGGAAGAAATTTGAAAATATGAGACAAAAATTTCTNAAGTTGGGCTACCTAGTGTCATAGATGGAAAAAAAAATTAATTTAAACATTCGCGGCGAGTTGGAAGAAATTTAAAAATATGAGACAAAAATTTCTGTTAACTCATATTGCATCTACACCGTCCACCAAATATCACTACGCAATGGAGAAAGGTCTAGAGTAAAATGTGATGAGAAAAAAACGCGAGTTGTTGCATCAGCTATCCGAGTTTGGCCGGAGTATGATTCTGAAGTGGTGTTTGTGTTGATAAAACTTTCTCCATTGAGTAGTGATATTTGGTGGACGGTGTATAAGTAAAAATATTTTTTGTTTTTGTTTGAGTGACATTTGGGATACCCCATAAATAAAATGGGTGAACGTTCCATCCCACCCTCAGAGTTGGGCATCACCTGCGAATTTGGTAAGTGTAAACTAGAAACTGCATTTTAGGACTACAGTAAACCTCGGATAAGCCGACTTCGGTTAACACGGACCCTCGGTTACCACGAACCACTTGGTCCGGTCCGCGCCCTGAGATAGAAAAGTTGTGTATAAATGGAACGCCTAAGCCGAACTCAATCAGTTAAGCCGAACCCTCGGTTACCACGAACGCCTTACCGTGGTCCCAGTTCATAAGGCACATGCTTTTTTACCTCGGTTAACACGAATACCAATTAACTGATCAATTTTTAAAGAATCTTCACCTTTTTTCTTACAAAATTTAACTAATAACTTCTTTTGAATGAGTTTTCAAACATTGAAATTCGACAGAAAATGAACCAATGATATATTTTTAGTCATTTTTAGTCTCCACAACAACTTACTATTATAAAGTAATGGTAAATTAAAACTACCTCGGCTAAGACGAACAAATTATTCCCCAAGTTGTATGTTCGGCTTACGCTTAAGCCGAACCTCGGTTACCACGAACCATATTTTCCGGTCCCTTCAATCCGGCTTATTCAAGGTTGTAGTGTTCTCTACGACTCCTAGTTTGATACGAATCAGTCACTGACTTTGGGAGTCATGACTGATTTTCTAAACTTTGGGAGTGGACCCTGAGTCAGTATCATAACTACTCACATAATATAAAATATGGAAAATCTAAATAAAAAACAATAGGTTTTTTTTTCATTTAAGTGTAGTGACAGCTCTAGTCTTGAGAAACAAGAAAAATAAATTCGAAATGTACATTTCCACATGGTGAGGAAATCTCAATTGGTTTTATATATAAATAATAATAATATTATTAATAAATAAAATTAATAAATAATATTAATGAATAGTATTAATAAATAATAATTAAATTGTATTATTGCATTAAATTGGAAATTAAATTTTTTAGTATTTACGGAATTCTTTAGTTATTTGATTTAGTATTTAATTTAGTGTTTGATTGTAGTTCTTTCATTTAATTCGAAATTAAAAATTTCAGGGTGAATTAGGTAAGCATTACTACATAGTAACGATATAATTTTCATTTACTTTCAGATAGTAATAATTTAATTAAGTGTTGAATATAATTCTCCACGAATCTTCCTTTTTGGAAGTCCAGAGTCGTTTGATGACTGAATCCGCTGCAGTTGGGAGTCAGAGTCATCACTCTTCGAGTTGACTCCCAGACTTGTCAGTCATCATCACCCTATCCCAGAATGTGTAAATGAATATCGTACTTTTAGTTTCATTATTATTTCTCAAAACTGGAAAACATTAATTTAAATGGAATATTTTTATTTTTTATTTATGATTCTCTTACACGATTTTCCAAATTTTATATTACGTGAGTCAAACTAGTCATGATTCTGACTCAGAGACCATTCCCAAAGTTTAGAGAATCACTCATGAGTCCCAGAGTCAGTGACTGATTCATATCAAACTAGGAGTCATAGAGAACACTAGTCCTAAAATGAAGTTCCTAGTTTACACTTACCAAATTTACAAATGATGCCCAACTCTGACGGTGGGATGAGACGACGGTCATCCATTTTATCTATGAAGGATCCCAAATGTCGTTCAGAGGTTTAAAATAAAAGTTAACTTTCCACCAACAATACTTACGCCCGTTCAATGGTTTTTCCAAAACCAGCTTTTTCAGGAAAATTTTCCTGAAAAAGTTTGAAAAATCAATCCATACTTTTTCATTTCGTTGTCATTGCGTTTTTCACCCGTTGTTTGAAAAAAGTTTTTTCTGAAAAAACAATGCATACTTTTTATTTTCATTGCGAACTCCGATCGTCGTGTGAAGTTGAACCGTCTCTACTTTTTTGGAAAAAGGTACGAAAAAAGATTTGAAAAAGTATGTATTGCCATCCAATTTAGAGTACGTCATGACAACTTTATGAAAAACGAAAACACGACGATTTTAAAAAGCATGAAACGGGCGTTAGAATCCAGCATTCCGTACCGATGTATCTCACTGAAAATATACTTGAATGGATTTGAGTACTTGAGATAAACATACCCTGAGAGAAGACCATGACCAGTGTCTGTCATAAACGGATTGGACATTGTCCGAATGAAGGTCAGGGATAGAAACGAAGGATTCACTGGAATTATTGTTCGGTTGGAGACACATTGAACTGTTTGCTAGAATTCCAATTCCTTCAAAAACGCCACTGTCTGAACTCATTTCACAATCACGGTTACGCAGAGGCTCTGCGCACATATTCTGAATAAGGGATTAGTTAGTTTAAACTGCTGAACTGAAACGTTTAGTTTTTGATAAAACAAATCAAATTACATTATTTTAGACCAGGCACTAAAGAAATACTTCCAAAGTTTTCATTCTACTGCGAAAAAGCAATGGTATAGTAAAACTATAGAGAGACATTAAATGACGAATATTCCAAACTACAAGGCAAAATGCCTGACTTTGCATAAACAAAATCTCACAATGTCTTTCACAGGTGAATAATTAGGCTCTTAACTACTTAGAATAGCTATTTAATTCTGCATAACTACTAAATTCTACACTACAACAGGTAATGACTTAGTTCAGATCACTGATAATCCCTTCACAATAGTTTACGTAAGTCAATATCAAGCAATCAAGTTGACTACCAGGTAAAATGCTCCAGTTAAAATTGGGGTCTATTGGTATTTTGAATAGAAATCATCGTCATGAGTTTATTATCTAATTTCCGATAAAAATTAAAAACTGCAAAAAATTCGTATAAACAGAGAATTATTTTATCGAAATGTATTACAATGGACCTCGACTATTGCAATGGAGCACGCTTATAAAATTTTCCAATATAAGATTAATTTTTGCGCACTNTCAATTTTTGGCGCACTTGGTGTTGAACAATGTATTTGACATGGGGAAATATCGGTCTTTAAGACCAACAGTTATAAAACCTTATATAAGACCATAACATGCGCAATCTCGACATTTTACTATACTGTTNTTAATTTTTGCGCACTTGGTGTTGAATAATGTATTTGACATGGGGAAATATCGCTCTTTAAGACCAACAGTTATAAAACCTTATATAAGACCATAACATGCGCAATCTCGACATTTTACTATACTGTTTTTCTTTTTGGATTCTAAAAATGTACTAGTGTTTACTAATCGCCTTCCACAAACTTTTTTATACTTTTAAAGCTTAAATTATTCAATATACAAAGTAATAAATTTTCAAAATGGATAAAATGAATAATTGAAATTATTCTGATTCATTATCTTACAATATTGAAGCAATTGACCTTCTGAAACCTTGAAAAACACAAGAAGTTGTAGCTGAGCATGGATTAACCATAGGTTAGTTCAAACGCTTATGTCCAAGTGATTCGAAGTTAGGTCAGTTTTAGGAATCATAAGAAATATAGAAATTTTTGTTGATTTTATAAGTTGTATCCTTATGTCGACAAGACAAGACAGTATTTTCCACTTTGCGATCAAATATTTTGATGTATGCTCATCGAAAGTGTCAATCTGACAGTAGCTACTTAAACTCTTAAAATTTAAGTGAAAAAATTCCTCGAGTTAAGATTTAAGTTTCAATTAAAAAGGGAGATTTAAAGATAGATGAGGTTAATTCATTCCAGGAATATAAAGTTACAATTTTTGCAGAAATTGGTTTGACAAATACAATAATGTCACTGAATCTTCAATATCATGTTTACGCTATTAAAAATGCAATTTTTAAAGCGAAAATCACAGATTAATTGAAGTAATAGTATACCTCGACATTACTTTACGATTGCTTCTCCATTTAACTACTTAAGTTCACGTCAAAAATTTAAATATAACCGCGTATTTCATTAAAAAAGGTTATAGCTTTTATATAAGACCAAATTTGTCTTATATCCGTTATAAGACCACGGCGGCTATAATACAAAAATTTTCCGTGCAAAGTCAAACTCTTATAAGCGTGTTCCACTGTATAACCTCGGGTGTATAATGAACCTAAACCGCGGGTCTCTGCTTAGAAAAGCTCACATTAATGTTAAAAACTTCGATCATAATGAACTCGGTTAAAATTAACACTCGCGTGTAATAAACCATATTTTGCTGTCTAGACTTTCATTTCACCATTGTGATGGATGAACCAGACCCTATTTTGTTGAAAAGGTCAAACGAATTTAATAAAATGCTTTACAAATGAGTGAAGAAATGAAGTTTCTATCATTGAACGAACATTTTTGCCATTATTCCGTGGTACATCTAACAAATAAAACATACCAATATTTTAATTTTTTATTATTCTTCATCTCCAATTGCAGGTTTTCTAAATCGTAAGTAAATACTAGCAGTGTACAATGCTGAAGACATTTTACAATTTTTTTTAGTGTTTTTTCTGTTCAAGTAAATTCTTGGTTGATTTGGGAGCTGAAATAGCAGACTCTAAAAACGGAATAATTGAACGAAGAAAAATAAAAAACATCGGATGTTATCTACATAACTTTAAATTTAACATTTCATTATCATTATTTCATTATTCGGGTATAATGAACATGTGATGAACGGAATTTCCTGGTTCGGTAAACTTTATAGCCAAGGTCCACTGTACTTAGGGAAAGCACTGGGGAAGGTTAAATAGAGACGACCAGCAGATTTATAACGCTTCTTCTCATCCAATCATGCAAATGTTAGTTGAGTTTAGAGTTGTTACAAATGCAATTCGTATTGTACCCACGGGTCATAAATGATTGGCAAATTCAAGTGGATAAGTAAGGTTTTTAGCGTATTCTTCTGCTTCAAGGTCAGAACATCCATTTGGCTACATAGAGTTGACAGTTTAGAACAATAAATAAGAGTTATATTTTGCCAACATATTCTGACTCCTCTTTACGTAACTCCAATACTGCAAGTCCTTTCATGTAAATGTTCCCAAAGAGAGAACTAAGGAGAGCTTAGTTTAAGCAAGTTCGAATCACTCCGGCGTTAGTTAATATTCTCGTGTAATTTGGTTAACAATTACAATAATGCCACTTAAACTTCATTTTCATGTTTCCGACATTACAAAGGCGATTTTTAAGAAATAAAAATTTGCATTAGAGTACAAGCGATAGTTACAAATTAGTTGAAATGGTATGCCGCAAACTTACTCCAACATTGCATATCTTTTTGACCATATTTAGATTTGGCGTCCATCCTGGGGCAAAAATCATCACGTACTATCTACTACCGTATTTGGTTGAACTTTGAGTGGACCAATGTCAAAAGACAGTATAGCGATGACTGCTACCTCAGCCCTATGCATCGAACATGTGTCAGTCGCTGATCTTTGGAATTTGGATACCATTGGCATCAAACATCAAATCGAAAGCCTAACGAAGTCAGAAAAGGACGTGGCTGTCATTCAACATTTTTCAGAGACAGTGAAGAGAAAAGAAGATGGGTGGTATTCAGTCTCCTTACCATGGACGGATGAGAAACAGAGAANGAAAAGAAGATGGGTGGTATTCAGTCTCCTTACCATGGACGGATGAGAAACAGAGAATTCCCAGTAATTGTTCCGTGGCGGAGAAGCGACTACAGAATGCCACCACAAAACTGAAGCAGGCGAACAAAATCAAGGACTATGATGCAATATTCAAGTCCTGGGAAGAAGAGGGAATCGTGAAGAAAGTGACGGTCGGGTAGGAAGAATATTGTGGCATGGCAAACATTCGGATATTATTTGCAAGTTTAAGGAAAACGGTACTCCTTTGTGGCGAGAAGAGATAACATAAATAGAAGTGTTTTTCATCGCCACGAGGGGGGGGGGGGATCGGGTTCATTCGACTTTTTACTCTCAGTGTCGAAGGAGCTTTTTACGTAGAAGTTACTCTTTTGCTTGAAGCTTAGGACAATTGTTTGCTTTATCACAAAAAGGATTTCTGTAGAGGTTATAACTATTTTTACCGTCTTTTAATAATAAATAAACCTATTACTGATAATAATCAGGCGATTGATTCCAGTTTATGTGATTGTGACAAATTATTATTGTTTGACGTATTGATCGATGGACCAGTGAGTGGATCCTTGTAGAGAGAGTGAGACTTCAGTANCAAATTATTATTGTTTGACGTATTGATCGATGGACCAGTGAGTGGATCCTTGTAGAGAGAGTGAGACTTCAGTACTTCCCATCCTCGGAACAGTGTGTAGTGTAGGAAGATACCCATTCATCCAGAGACCGTGGACTCGGCAGGGCTCNTTTCCCATCCTCGGAACAGTGTGTAGTGTAGGAAGATACCCATTCATCCAGAGACCGTGGACTCGGCAGGGCTCTATCCCTGCTTAGGGTCATCCAAGTCCCGCGTGGCGATTTCCAACATAGCGAGCAGCACCAGTCTTAGGATCTTCCTACAGTACCACACTTCATCCCAACACAGTAACCAGTCTCTGGTACTCCTGGTATCGCCGGTCGGAGCGGGACTCCGGAGTTTGTTTGAACGGAACCCCCGTCTGTNGGGACTCCGGCGTTTGTTTGAACGGAACCCCCGTCTGTTCCTGTGATGCCTGGGACACCGGAGCTGAGTTCATCTTTTACTTCCCCCGCGGATATATACCAACTGGTAGAGAGCCTCCGGACCAGGAGAAAAGTTCCTGAAGTCGAGTAAGTTGAACCAGTAGTAGACCTAAGAGAACAGGCAGAGAGCTCTGGTCTAGTTCTCTCTGCGAGAACAGGCAGAGAGCTCTGGTCTAGTTCTCTCTAGGAGAACAGTCAGAGAGCTCTGGTCTAGTAGACCTAAGAGAACTGGCGGAGAGTCCCAATCCAGTTCACCCCAGAGAACAGGCAGTGAGCTCTGGTCTAGTTCTCTCTAGGAGAACAGGCAGAGAGCTCTGGTCTGATAGACCTAAGAGAGCAGGCAGAGAGTCCCAATCCAGTTCACTCCAGTAGGACCGGCAGGGAGCTCTAGTATAGTAGATAATAGTGAACAAGCAGAGAGCCCCAGACCAGTAAACTCACGAGAACAGGCAGGGAGTTCCCAGTACAGTGAACTCAGGAGAAAAGGCAGAGAGTCTAGATCCATCCACACTATAGTAGAGCACCCCGTAGTTAGGTACTAGGTACCTAACTCAGAGAGTGCGCCAGGGCTGAAGACCCAAGCTCGCCTACGCCCAACTCAGAAGTTTACCGTCCTAGAGTCGCGAGTCTCATGGGACTACCCGAAATCTAGTGTAGTACCCTAAAATTAGTTTCCTAGTGAATCATCCCGTAACCCTAGTATTTACAATCGGGCCCGTTATTAAACCAACCAATTTAGTTACCCTATCAGAATCCATTCCTTCCCTTGCATTGAATATGATTAGTCAAATCAACACCGTGCCACAATATTCTCTCTCTTACCTTATCGGACAGTTTTCAAACCTGAGAGCCTCACAACTCCAATCCGACCAGTGTTCGATGTTTCTTGTAAGCTGGAAAGAAACTCTTCACTCAACGAGTGCCTCGAGAAAGGAGCAAACCTACTTGACCTCATTCCATACATTTTGCTAAGATTTCGTGAGAAAAAAATTGGATTGATCTCAGACATCCGAAAAGCTTTCCAGATGATCGAGGTGGATCCCGTTAAAAGAAAATACCAAAGGTTTCTGTGGTGGATGAATAAATCCTGCCAATCTCAAAAGGTTTATGAGCACCAGCGTGTTGTGTTTGGAGTTAACTGCAGTCCTTTTTTTTTACAGGCAGTTTTACATAAACACCTTAATCAGTATCAAGGACATGACGGAGAATCGTATTAGAAGCTCCTTCAGTCGTATGTGGATAATTGTGTCTCATCGGTAAGTACACTTGAAGAGTACAAAGAGTTGAAGTTGAAGTGTACAGGGTTCTTAAGAGAAACCAAAATGGAATTGAGACAATAGAAAAAAACGAGATGAATCCGGAGTCGGCCAATTCATTCGCGAAGGGTGCAGATTGGATTCAGCCAGTTGTGCTTCAACATCTGTCACTTCAGTTTTAGGACTCAAGTAGGACAAGAAAGAGGACAAATTATTTTAAAAAATCCAAATTAAAAATGAAGAGTCAAAAATTTCCAAACGAGGAATTCTTTAGAATTTAGGAATTTAGAAGATATTCGACCCGATTGGATTTTTATCGCCAGCAACCATAACATAAAAAATTATGCTTCAGAAGCTATGGGTTTCAAAGTTAGGCTGGGACCATGAAGTCAACAGTGATGCCCAACCTGAGTCAAATTAAGATTCCCAGACAAATTATCACAGCAGGTGAAAAAGTTGGATTACAAATCCATATGTTTGGAGATGCCTCAAAGGACGCCTTCGCTGCAGTGGTTTTTGTTCGAAATTTGGAGGAGGGCAAACTCACAGTGCATTTAGCACAAGCCAAATCCCTAGTTTTTCCCTTGAAGAAAGCAACAATTCCAAAACTGGAACTAATGGCTCGCCGCATTGGATCTCGATTAGTGAAATCCACCAAAGACACATTTGGACAGAAGTGAATACCTTTTACTGGAGTGATTCAACCCCCGCTTTGGCCTTGGATTCGAAGAAACGATGATTGGGGTAAGTTCGTGGGAAATCGAGTCAAGGAAATTTTGACACTGAGTGACTCAGATCAGTAGAGACATGTGCCAGGAATGATGAATCCAGCGGATCTCCCTTCCAAATGATGTACTCCATCCCAACTATTTGAATCAAGATGGTGGGAGGGACCAGAATGGTTGAAAATGGCTCCATCTGGCTGGCCAGTGACTGTGGAACAAGCGGACGAAGCAGAGATTTCTGTGGAAAGGAAGAAGACGACCCTAATCAGTGTCAACACAGAAGTTGCATCGTGGTTTGTCACTAAATCAACTTCCTATCTCAAAAATGTGCAAATTTTAGCATGGATGAGAAGGTTTCTTAAAAATTGGAAGGAAAAGAAGACTCGATCCATTCAACCATTTCTGACTATTTCTGAGGTGCGAGAGGCTGAAGTGGATAGCGTGAAAATTATCCAGAAGGAAAGTTTTCTTTCGAAGATGAAAGAAATAACGGGGATTCCAGTTTTACAAACTGACGCAGGATTAACCCGTCTCAAGACCAAACTTTTGAATAAGCAGACTCAGAACTTTTTTGGACTCCAATCCTGCTTCCTAAAGACCATCCAATTGTGCAAGGGCTCATTAGGGAAATACATCGCATATTTGGACACATTGGAAGTCAAGCTTTGCTGGGAATCCTCCGAGAGAAATTCTGGATTTTGCAGGGAAGGAGGACAGTGAAGAGAACCATCAGTCAGTGTACGCGCTGTAAAAGACACGAGATCAAGAATTTGGAAACTGAGGCAGCAGTATCATTATCAGTAAGAAGAGTCTACGCTACTCGTTTCTTTCAAACTAGAATGGATTTGGCTGGTCCTCTCTTCCTTAAAGATGGAAGAAAAATCTGGATTGTCCAATACACCTGTGCTGTCTACCGTTGTGTGGCTTTTGACCTCGTCTCATCACTTAATACTGGATCATTTCTTGGATTACTGGAGAGATTCATCTCGCTGTGTGGGAGACGAGACACGATTTACAACGACAATGGAACAAATTTTGTCGGAGCCTCTAATTTGTTCAAACAGTTGGATTTCAGGAAATTACAGCAAGAGTGAGGTAAAGAAAATTCAATGGATTTTTAATCCACCAACAGCGGCATCGTGGGGAGCATGGTGTGAACGACTAATCCGATCAATCAAGGATTTTATCAAAAGGATGTTGGGACCTGCACGTGTTAATGAGGAAGAAATGACATGTCTCACATCAGTTTCTGCTGCAATGAACAACCGTCTTCTAACCACACTAACTGAAAATCCAGAAGATTTCATCGCTTTGACACCTGCTATGTTTTTATAAAGACCTATTGATGCAAAAATTTTCATATATTCATAAGAGCGTTGTCAATCCCAAGGACTTTCAACAGGATTTCAAAAAAACGGGTGCTTCGAAAGAAATTGGAAGCAAGATTCCGTAAAGAGTATTTGGCACAACTCGTACAGAAGGCCAAAGAAAAGACAACCATCAACCCCAAAGCCGGAGATATCGTTTTAGTTGGAGCGGATGGGAAGAAACGGATCGAATGGCCGTTGGGAAAATATTTGGAACTCATCCCAGAAAAAGACATGTGTCTAGAGATTGCAAATCCCGAAAAGGAAAACGGGAAATTTCGGGAATTTCGAGAAATGGTTTCCNAAGACATGTGTCTAGAGATTGCAAATCCCGAAAAGGAAAACGGGAAATTTCGGGAATTTCGAGAAATGGTTTCCGGAGGTAACCACGAGAATTCCCGTTCGGGATATTAATAAATAAATTAAAAAATAAAGTTAGACTTAACAAGGTATATAAATAATTGTTTTTAAAATAACTATTTTGAAATAAGTATAGATAGGTGTGATAATTGTGAAAAGTTTAGAAAATAAAAAAATAGAAGTACTAGACTGATTTCCCAATCAGAAATTATTAATTTCTCAAGTTTTTAATTAATTAATCGTATTTCACAATTACCACACAAAACCATCAAATGTGTGGTAATTGCGAAGTTTTAAATCCCAATGCTTTGGGCATGAGCTCAACCACTTGCATTTTATACTGGAAAGTCTCAAGAATGCAAGGGGCGAAACAGATGGGAAGAAATAGGGCTCGAAAATAATTCAACTATTAACTGCTGGAGCTTCCCATAGATAGCCAGAAAAGTGAATCTTGTTATAATTTTTACTATCAACGTCAGTCTGATGTAGTCTATCATCGTATGAATAGTGTAAGTTGGAATGACCGTAAATTAATTTTATCTAAGTTTTCACAATTACCACGCACCTAGTTTTCACAATTACCACACTTTTGTTTTTAATTGTGAAAAGTAGTTTCTCGAATGCAAATAAATCCCTCCAGGCGTTCGAACAGAAACATTAACTGAATAAAAACAATACAACGCTAGAGATTCGTATTTTAAAATAGTATTATGGAAAAAATTTTTTTAGGAAACCTTTAATCCTGTGTATATTTTGAGTTAAACTCGGAAAAGTGAAAAAAAAATCACAATTAGCTAAGATTTCCTTACTTACTTTTGTCATGCACAAATCATGTGAAATGACACGCGCAACCTTTTTTTGTTTTACTTTCACAGTGAAAGTAAAGAAAATTATTAAAGAATATAAATAATTATTAATTTCTGCATGGTTACCTTTGTTTTTTTCTTGTTTCGGGAAACCCGGGAATCTCCCGAAATTCGGGAATTTCTCGTTTCCCGTTACTAGGGTAATTTTCCCGGAAGTTGCAATCACTAGATGTGTCAGAGTGGTACGAGTGAAGACGCAAAGTGGAGTACTCGTTCGTTCACTACAACGGATTTATACATTAAAGGTGACTCTTGCTGAAGAGAAATTCCCAAATCCAGAACCAGTTGATGAAGACTGTAAAACGGAATCTGTTGAGAATGAAGAACTGAAAGAGAAGCATTACACAAGTGAAATCCCCGTTCAAGTTCCCATCATCAAACGAAGCCGATTCTGTCGAGAACTGAAGGAGAATGTCAGATTCGACCTCTAAAAGTTTATGCATTTTTATTATTTTTGTTTCTTTTTATTCACCTGTTCCTAAAAAGGAAGGTGGCGGAATGTTAGATGTCGAGTTGAGAGAATTATTAATTGTAAATCCGAGTTAAGGTTAGGTCTTTTTTAAAATTTTCCTTTTTCTTGACCTGGGTGGAGCCTAAACCTTAATCTAGATCATCATCGCTTGTCTCTGAAAAGAGACCACTTATGCTTTCCCTCCCTCCCGTTCTTTGTCTTATTCATTTTGGGGAGTTAAAAAACTTTCTTTAGTAAGTTTAGGTTTTTTTCTGGTTCCTTGAAAAAGAAACGAAAAAGATTTTTTAGTTGGTCAGAGCCATGAATTATTTCACTTTAAATAAATTAATCTAAAAAACTGAAATTCATCTTCAAATAGTCCGTTCACTTTTTAGTTATATTCTATCGGGGAATTACGCCTTAGATGGGTAGTTTAGGAGTCGGCGATTTAATACCCGGCTCAAGTCTTGAAAAATCCCGGCCATGGACCGGGTAAAATGCTATTAAAAATAAAGTCCAAAAATGAATTGAACCTGGAATTTTCCTGGCCCAATATGGATTTTTCACAGAGATGGTACATATCAATACAAAAATACCAATTTTTTATATTTATTTTAATTTTTTATTTCAAATATTCTTGCTTTAATGTTTCCTTGCATGGAACAAGATGCGCCTATAAAACTGGGACCGAGTCTGAAATCTCATTTCCAATTCTCAATGCTGGCTAAAACATTAACAATTTAAGATTAGTGAAAACGTTCGGATTAAAATATGTTCAAACATATTTTCAATATTTGGCTAGACAAATTGAATTAATTGGCGAAGTTGTTGACTACTCCTTGAACGTTAGGAAAAAGCCCATAGATATTTAGTAATTAATTCCTAAGAATTAAAAATAGTTTACCTGGAACTTTCAACCATTTCGGGCAACAATGGGGGAAATAAAAATTCTGCTGATAAATACAATGAACAACAAACGAGTGATAATCATTTTATGAAATGAATGAAAACGTGTGTAAGTCGACCACGCTCAAATTGAGAAATTTAACCTTCGAAATTTCGATCGAAGACTTCGGCGCAGATTACCAAAAAAATTCGAAGATCGAAGCTTCGATATGTCGAAGACTTCGGTCAAAGTCTTCGAGTTTTCGAAGCTTCGCAAACCTCTACTAATTAGTAGTAAGTCGACGGCAAAGCAATGGATTGCATTCCCCTTCTTCCATGATACCTTGCTGAGCTATTTTTCCCATCGTTGGAAAATTCAATAATACCAACGGACGGAGATAGCAAAGTGAGGAGCGGATGTAACAATTAAATCAAATACATTATTATGATTGGTTACGAAGCATTTCAATAAATTTGTTCATATATGTACGAAGAAGGGCAATACGCCATTAAGAATACGAAAATAAATATTTTTGCTAAAATAATAGTGAGGGTTTTTAATATTACTCATTTGTAGTAATTTATTCGGTCTAAATAGACCGATTACAGATTTTTACCAGACGGACATTATGTTGCAAATTTCCACCCCTTGCTAAAAAGTAGAATTTCCGTTTCTATAGAGAAATCGATTAAAACATGTAAATAACCAGTTCGTCTATCGACTCGATTTTGGCTGACGAATTAGTGGAGGGTATAGCCTATGCAGAACATTCCGAACAACAAATAATTCGGACAAATGAAATGGAAAAGTCTAATCGTCCTGCCAACCATTATAGCTTTTTGTTAAGAGTAAACTAACTTAGTCAATTTCAATTTTTCTTAATTTAATTACGCCCGTTCCATACTTTTTCCAAAACCAGCATTTTCAGGAAAATTTTCCTGAAAAAGTTTGAAAAATCAGTCTATACTTTTTCATTTCGTTGTCATTGCGTTTTTCACTCGTAGTTTGAAAAAAGTTTTTTCTGAAAAAACAATACATACTTTTTTTTTTTCATTTACCGCTATGCCAATATCGAATTACCTGGAGCGGAGTTATTAACCTAAAATGTTTGGTATTTTAATGATATAANATATTTGAAAAAGTATGTATTGCCATCCAATTTAGAGTACGTCATGACAACTTTATGAAAAACAAAAACACGACGATTTGAAAAAGCATGAAACGAGCGTTATCCTTGTTCAAGTAGTTTAATTTTGGTTTAATTAAACCGCGTTGTATTAATTAACAATAAAATTGAGGTAGACTTTTTTGGTCTTATTATCCTATTCCAGTTTGAATAGTCTAACGATGAAACCAAAGACGAAGGAGGAAAAGGAGGCTATTGTAAATGTGAAAGAATATTTTGAGAGAGAAAAGATGATGGTGGAAGAGATTGTGTGTGACACTGAAATGGTCCATTTACCAATACCGTTTGACAAGGTAGTCGAAAAAGCTGCAGCAGTTTTGAGACTAAGTTTAAATTTTTTTTATACCTCATGATTTGTAAAATAATGCATAATGTGTATAGGTTACCACTAGAACGGTATGTAGAGTCACGAAAGAGCTGAAAAATTCAGGAATTGTGTCCGAAACTGAGTACTTGTGGAAGAAAACAAATTGTTGTCGACAGCTTCACAGAGGGATACATTCGACTGTTCTCTACAGCACCCATCAATCAGATGAAAATTTTCCAAAAATGAGGCGTGCTACTTTACACAGAATCATGAAACATCAACCAAAATTCAAGTTTGGGAAATTTAATGGGAAACCGGTTATTCTGGACCGACCAGATATAGCTGCCCATAGAACTAAATATTTACGTCAAGTTCGCAAATTCAGACGTCATGGGTATAAGGTGAAGTACTCCCTATGACAATACACTATTTGCTAAAAAAACTTTAATAATTTTACTAACATATATTTTATCAAAACGAGAGCTGGGTTAATGAGAGTCTAACTGTTGAGCGTGGTTAGCATATTCCAGAAAGAGAAGTCTTAAGAATGCCACACTCGCGTCCGCATGTTGATTTTTGATTACAAGGAATTGGCCATCGCTACTAAGATGGCTAGGTTGATACGAATTGATTTTGTTCTACGATAAACTTTTAATAAAATTAAATATATTTCAACAGGAGGCATTTTCTCACGACCAAGTGGAGCAGGCAAACGGGTCATTCTTGTAAATATAGGAAGTGAAGATGGGTTCTTTGGCGTCGGGAAAGAATTCATTGGTCAGAAGGGAAAGGATGATTACCACCAGGAAATGAATTCCAAACATTTTTTTGGAGTGGTTTATAGAAGTCGTCATTGCTCTTCCCGAGAAATTAGTCGTTGTGTTGGACCTAGCTTCATACCACAAAACAATTACGGCTGAAACCAAAAATCATAAAACATTATACAGGAAGGCTGATCTAATTAATTGGCTAAAACAACAATGTGCCAATTCCAGACGACGAAGAGTCTTTCTGGGAATGAATGGTTGTGGAGCTACGAGGACTGGCTAAGGTGAACAAAATTAACGCTCAATATGAAGTTCAGAAAATCATTGAACAGTCTGGAAAAAATATCAAGTTGTTATGGCTCCCTGTAGCTCATTACAAACTCAATCCCATAGAATTAGTTTGGGCCTCAGTGAAAGGTAAATAAAAGTAATTTAGGAATCACACTAGTGTTTAATAATTACAATTTTGAATTAACCTTCATTAATCTTTCAGGTGAAGTTAAACGGAGAAATACTCCGTTTAAAATAAAAGATGTCTTTCAGTTGGTTAATGGAGTCATACTATCAGAGAGAATTCAGGACATTTGGCCTAGTTGTTGCCGACACGTTATTGAGTTAGAAAAATTAATAATGGAGAAAGAAAGTTTGCGGAAGAATTTGTATCAAATTCAACGCAACCAATCATAATTAGTCTTGCATATGAACCATCAGAGGGATCAGATTCGTATATCAGTGATAACTCGAATGCAGAAAACTTTGATTAATTCTGATTAATTGTGAGGTAGTTCCTCACGAAAAGTGAGTGTTTTTGTTTTAACATCAAAACCACTCTCAATCTCTCATCTCCATATAAGAGACAAATCGACGCCAATGAATCTAGAGAGAGGAAAATAAAAAACAAAACCTGTACCTCTATAACATGTGCTTTGTTACACTTCATCTCATCAACCTCGCTAGGAATATTGATTTATATTATAAATTTGATTATATATAACCAAATTTTTAGGAAACAATTAATATACAAATTATAGATGATACTCTTTAGCACCATGGTGATTTCAAATATTACTTCCGCTACATGCATATCGACTTACCGGGATCAAAATTCAAAACTTGAAAATTTATTAATTTATTGTTATGAATGCAAAGCTACATAGCTGCCATCAAACACAGACATATTCATTTGAAATAATTACCGCACAGCTAATATCATATTACTGGTAGATGAATTACAACTCTACAAAAGTTATTATTAATAATGTGAATTCATTGGTACATCACATCCATCAATCATAAACATATTTACTTTAAATTATTACCGCTATGCCAATATCGAATTACCTGGAGCGGAGTTATTAACCTAAAATGTTTGGTATTTTAATGATATAAATACATTTGTACATAGCTGCAATCAAGCATAAATATATTTCTTTGCAATTATTACCGCTATGCCAATACCAAATTACCGGGAGCAGAATTACAAACCTCAAAAGTGTGCTAATCTAATGATATAATTGCATTGATAACTGCTATGTACCAATTGATTTATATCACAAGACTAGCAAAGTTTTGAGGTTTGTAAATCCGCTCCCGGTAATTCAATATTGGCATAGCGGTAATAATTCAGAAATTTGTTTCTTTGATAGTGGCTATGTAACTTTTCATTTATTTGATTTAAATAACATATTTTTGGAGCTTGTAGTTCTGCTCCCGCTAATTCAATATTAGTGTAGCGTTTATAAATTTAAATAAATATTGTTATGCTTGTTGTCATCTATTTACTAATGCTTTTCTATCATTGGAAGAGCTAATTATTGAAGTTTGAAATTCATCTCCCGCTAATACGATATTACAATAGCGGTAATTATTTTAAACAATTATGTCTGTTTGATGTACCAATGCATTTAAATCATTAGAATAGCTAATTTTTGAGGTTTGTAATTCTACTTCCCCTAATACGATATTGGTACAGCGGCATTAATTTCAAAGAAATGTTTAAGCTTGATGGCAGCTACATACCAACGCATTTATATCAATAGAATGCCAAAATTCTGAGGTTTGTAATTCCACTCCTGGTAATTCGATATTGGCATAGCGGTAATAAATTCAAATAAAAATGGCGATGGTTGATGGCATCTATGTACCAGTGAATTTATATCATTGGAATAGCAAATTATTGAAATTTGAAATTCCGCTCCAGGTAAGTCTATGTTGGCTTAGCGGTGAGAATTTCAAAAAATATGTTTATGCTTGATGAATGCGATATACTAAAGCATTTATTAAAATAGCAAGTTTTGGATGGTTGCAATTCAACTCTCGGTAATAGCATANAATGCGATATACTAAAGCATTTATTAAAATAGCAAGTTTTGGATGGTTGCAATTCAACTCTCGGTAATAGCATAGCGGTAATTATTTGAAATAAATGTCTGTGTTTATTGGAAGCTATGTAGCAATGCATTTATAATATTTAATTAANAGCGGTAATTATTTGAAATAAATGTCTGTGTTTATTGGAAGCTATGTAGCAATGCATTTATAATATTTAATTAATAAACTATAGGTTTTCAATTCCGCTCCCGGGAATATGATATTCATGTAGCGGCAATCATATTTCTAATCACCATGTTGCTACAAAAAATCATCTATAATTATTTCATATAATTATTTGTATACTATCATCTAATCTATTTATTATTACTATCTATATAAATCATTTAATCCTTAGTACAGGTTTTGAGAATTTCTCCTTGTGATTTCTCTCTTATAAAGACCAGCCATGTATTTTCAGTTGGGTTATTACTACATATCGACTCCAATAAGGTTGATAACTTTAGCACCATTCAACTCCTTGCGCAAATAGCTATTCCCACATAGAAGTTTCATCGACCTTGTTTCAGTCGATATGTAAATACAAGCATTTGAACAAACGTAGTTTTCCCATGCAATCCATTGTTAAACCCAAGCTCCTCTCCTTCTAAACCAACAAACCCATCAGTTTCAAAAATTAACTAATTGATGAATTTTAATAAATCTTTTAAATTAAATTTATCGGCCATTACAGAAATCGCAGTCCCGTTAAGGGTATTGTTAAAATTTTATTAAATTTCGGTTAATGGATTATTTTGGGCCCAGTTCAATGCAATTTGCATATTTCGTCTGGGCCCAGGTTTTTCTTCAATTTACCATGGGGGATTGAATTAAAAATAATTTATTGACTAACAAACAAATAAACACAAAATTGCAAAGTGTGTTGATTTTTGTTTGTTTTAATTTTTTTTAAGATGCTTTAACCTTATGTTTTTCTTACGTAATAGAGTCAAACTAATTTCTTAAAGTTTAAAATAGTGCATTATATACCGTATGAAAAGGAACTAAGAGCTATTGATATAGATAATGTTTTACTCAGGGTTATCCAAAGTTTTTTACCCATCATTTTCACCAGGTTTATGCAAAATTGGCAAAATGTAGCCAATGCACAAAAGTGAAAACAAGAAATTAGTAGGTGTTAGATGGACGCAACCTTTTGCTGGTTTGTTAACATAATAGAATATGAATGAAACCTTAAGTGAGTCAATATCACACTTTACAATTTGAATTTTTATTTCGGATTATGCGCGCTATTAATTTAATCATTAAATCTGCCTACCTCGTTTTGTAGAAAGTTACTTTCACAGGCCAACAGACTTTGGGTAATGCTGTACTTTTTTACTAATTTTTAAGACCCGATTATTGAGTAGAGATTTATTGAATCTGAAATGTTAATCCACTAAAACTATATCATTGCATCTTCATAGAAATAAAAATAATTTTTTGCTATCGGCTCGCTGCTTTGGTCGTTTGTAGAGGATACCATCACGGTAGGTTGTGTTTGAATTTACATCGAATTGAGACATATAGAGAAGAAGCAGATCATATCCGTATCCTTTGAATGAAACTCAAGTATTCACCCATTTTTCGTTATCCTTCCTGAAATTCACAAGTAAATAGGAGTAAAAATTAATTTCCACCAATGAGACTTTACCTCTTTGCGTTTTCTAAAATGTGTGATTGTATTTTTTACCTAAATCCATCTAATGTTCATTTGCATTACTGACATTCTTGTAGAAACATGAATTTGATGACACAATTTCGGTTGTTTGTTGAGTTGTTTTGAATAAAACTGTCATCCTGGCCTTTTGACTGTCGGAGATGAATTTGATCTAATACAAAGTAATACTGAACAACATCTTTTGCACGGCCATCTTCAATAACCAAACTACCACTGTGAAGAATTTAGAAACGATCAATTGAGCATACTTTTTCCGTTTCTGAAACCATATACAAAATAACTTTAGAACGGTACGATTTTCGGATTCTTTCATAATAACCGGCACAGAAGCTTCAAAAAAATTTTCATCTTTCAATTGTTTGAAACTATCACATAACTTATGGTCACCATAAATCCAGTGATAATTTCAAACTATTTCGGAATTGTATGGTGGATGAAACGTATTAATGTTTAAAGATAATTTTTGAAGCCGAATAGATTGGACTTACTGATGATAATAATTTATTTGTCCTTCAAATGCGTTATAAATCAGTGGTGTCGAAAAGCATCTAGATCGTGTCTCTGGAGATGGAAATTAGTTTCGGAAGGTCAAGTGGTACAATGAGCCAGAATTTGACCTTAAATAACCCTGCGCATAGTAATTAAGTATTTTCTCTGAGTCGCATCTGTACCTATAAAAGTAAATAGTATTAATTCCTCCATTCAATATCATTATTCAAACTTACAATTTATAACTCCTATGCTTTCACGTTTCTGCTTCATCAGATTCTAACGCATCATTGTGTAAAATCGAAGCGTCTAGAATGCCCATTCCAATGTTTCGTTTTTTAGGAATTGTGTCAGGATGATGACGTGCGTATCCCAAATACCATAAAACCTTCACATAACAATTAATATTAATTTTATTCCTTCAACGCTACAATTAGACAAAAACTCACTGAAGTTATATGCGCGCAAGCTCCAACCGTCCGAGATCCGGATTTGCATTTAAAGTAGTAGGCTGAAATAGCTTCTTCACCTAAGTTTTTCTCTTCAAATTGAATCCACATGTCATGGGATTTGTTTTTTCTAAACCGTGACTGAATTTTTGCCCGTATTAGACACAACCCCTCCTTATGGATCAAAATTTCATAATTAGAGTTCTGACTCAAATGTTGCTGGACATATAGCTGTACTATTTTCAACTGGTATGAGCCGAGGGTAACAAGTTTAATTTTTTCATCTGTCAATCTAGGAAAGTTTGGTAAAGCAGCACTGTTTGCACGTATCCAAATGCTCCTTTTTTTATCCAGTCCTTCGGATTTGATTTTGACTTTCAATAGGTTCTCCATGTTACTACGTTCTAATGCTATGTTGATCATAATTTCATGATTTTCGGAGTCCATGAAAAGTCGTGGCGAAAACGCATTGATTACAGCACAGACTATTTCAAGATAAATCATCAGGTTTGAGATATGTGAATTTTTTATGACTCCCTCAAAGAATTTGTATTTGTTTTTGAACCGACCATTGACTGCCTCTACTATCCAGCGTGCCATCGTCACTTTCCTAGATTCATTTGCTTCTAATGTTGTGAATTGATACTGTTTCTTGCTCAAAAGATTTGGCATAAGTGGTATTAAATTGCTCTGTTTCAGTGTTTGAATAACGTCTCTGAAGCCACGATCCAAAATCAAAACATCGTTTTCTTCGAGGAATGATTTGATTGAGTCATTACAAGTCATCATTTGTTTCAGTATTTTAGCGTCATTATTTCCACCATCCGCAGCATACAATCCCTCCACAGCTAAAATGTAGCCTTTCGTAGTGATTATTATCATGGGCTTCAGCAGATTTTTCATCTTTTGCATTGAATAAGTCTTCTGTTGGAGTTCAAAGTCTGTTGCTTTTTGTATGTAAAAATAAGTACCATCAAGAATCAGAATTAGTTGTTCTTCATTGGCATTTAATAATTTGCTAAAAATTTTCACAGACTTACCTCAAGAATTTTTTATCTTGTAATGTGCTTGTAACCCAAGTATTTGGTTACAAAATTCTTATGCAAAGCCTGAGAAATAGTGTCAATTGTTTCGGTTATAGTAGACATGTTATCGATATCAAATAAAAATTGGATGAGCTTGTGAGTGAAATTAAGTCGCATTTTCACCATAAATATTCCCAGAGCATTTCGAAGGCTTCGGTTTTTACTTGATCTTACTTCCGACCCCAAACTTTCAAGCATAACTTATAAATGTAGCTTGGACAAGCCTGTTAATAGTTGATAATCCTCATCTTCCAAATCTGAAAACCAATCTTTTTAGTAAATTATAGCAAAATAGGCTCTTTTAATTCCACTTAGGCCGACCAACGACGCACGACACACTCCCTCACCTGCGAATTTATTTCCACCTTCATTTTAGGAGGAATTGTAGGGCCGAGCCTGCGTATTTTTCACAATACTTAACATCAGCGTTGCCGTTTCAGAATTGCCCTNTTTTCTCCATACTTGATATCAGCGCTGCCAATTCAGAATTGCCCTCCTTATAACCCCCCCCCCCACAAAAGTCCACAGCCCTCCCTTTACCCCACAGCCTTGAATATAGCTCACAGCCCTACTTATAGCCCACAGCCTCCCTTATAGCCCACAAGCATCCCTATAGCCTACATCCATCCCTATTGCCCGCCGCCCTCCCTATAGCCCACAGCCCTCCCTATACCCCACCGACTTCCCTTTAGTTCACATCCTTCCCTATAACCTACATCCATCCTTATTGCCTACATTCCTCTCTTTAGCCCACATCCATTCCTATAGCCCACAGCCCTGCCTATAGCCCACAGTCCTTCCTTTAGCCCACAGCCATCCTTATAGCCCACTGCCCACTGCCCTTACCAATAAGTAGTTGAAACTCAGTAGTCACAGGTGCGGACTGAGTGGAATTAAGGATGACAAATAGATATTTATATTGAAAATCAAATAAATAGTTGAACGCCTCAACATAAACCAATATAAATATTCTCACGTTCACCTGCATCATCGAAGTCTATTTGGTTCCCTTTTTTATTTGAGTCATTGGTTAAATCCAGTATCCAACTTTGTAGTTCATCAAGTTCAACATGACACCCCTGCTTAGTTACTTCGAGCAACTGCAATGCATCGTCATTGAACTTCTTGTTCTGTAGATGAGAGCGGCAGCAGCGATTTAGTGGTGGTATCCGAGCATGTTTATCTTTCCAAATCCGCTTGCGTTCGTCTAAAGGAATTCGAATCCTCCCATCCGTGTTCAGTCCACATAAAAAACATTTTGATTGAATTGACTTATAACTTAATAGTTTGGGAAGATGAAGCTTAAGACTCTTTCTACTCGAAATAGATATCGATGAGGAACATAATTGATTGCTTGCATCCGAATTAGTTTTAGAGTTTCGCTCTACATAAATCGAGTAGTAATTAAGTTTTGAAATACATGAATTTTATTTGAGTTACTAGGTCAAATTAAAAAAAATAATAAATTCATACCTAAACGAGTTGTGGGTAGGCTGTAGTGGTCTTTACGGGAAAATGGTTTATTTGAAAAAATATGCTCATTATCTCGTACAGGTATCTCATCGTCTAGGTAGTCAGAGTCAGATTGTGACCATGTATCAGGTAAGTATGCTGAAACCGGTTGGGAACATGAACGAGATTGACATATTGATTCAGGTTGAGATTCCAAAGACTCAAGATTAAGTCAAAGGTTCGTTTCCAGGTACAGTCTAGCTAAAAGAGGGTCAGTTTCAGAATATTCTTGACTATTTGAATCATAATTGTAGTTATCTTTTGGTATGTTTGAGCCTTCAGCATTTTTCAATTTTTCTCGATTCGTAATAATCTTAGGCCAAATAACATTAATTTTCTTTCTAATTCTTACGTGGCATTTTGAGCATACTAAATCTTCTTTTGTTCCGTCAACTCTAAAACTATTGTATATAGGCCAAAACTTGCCAAATCAAGCTTGACCTATGTTCAAACTTGAAACGGATGCAGCTGTTTGGGAGCATCTCCAATGGCCCATTTTCATATTGCAAAATATCATACAATGTTAAAAATAATAAAACATTTTGATCTAATTAAAAATACCGTGGCAACAAACACGTTTCCTATTATGTCAATTTCAAACTGTATTACTCCACAAGATTTAATCAATTTCTTAAGTAAATATAGGTATAACTTTCACTATGTAAAGTTCCATGTCCCATATTCGACNCCTTTAGTTCGAACTGGATACAAGTTTGAACTTTGCCTACGTCGACAAACCGAGCATCTCCAATGGCCCATTTTAAAGAAGCAATTTACAAAATATTGAACAACAATATTTAAATTAAAAAAGCATCACTGTAAACAAAACTTATTGCAAAATATCATACAATGTTTAAAATAATAAAACATTTTGATCTAATTAAAAATACCGTGGCAACAAACACGTTTCCTATTATGTCAATTTCAAACTGTATTACTCCAAAAGATTTAATCAATTTCTTAAGTAAATATAGGTATAACTTTCACTATGTAAAGTTCCATGTCCCATATTCGACNCAAGATTTAATCAATTTCTTAAGTAAATATAGGTATAACTTTCACTATGTAAAGTTCCATGTCCCATATTCGACACCTAATGAAGAAGATTGGTTCAACTGTGAAATATCCAAGCACGAACTTCTTAGCTATATGCAAAGTTTGAATTTTATCTGTTACAATAATTGTCTAATACCCTTCTCATGCAAATGGTACTGTTTTCAAAAATACACTGACACGCATGGGAAAGGCTCCATGATCCAAAATATTCAGAAAAAATTGCAACCATAACCAATTTCATGCTCAGAAATTTTGGTACATATCTGTACATGCAAATATAGAAAGAATGAGTAGCCCAAAAACTTTGGACAACCGAAATTGCTCTTGACACCGCACTCTAAAAACACATTTCATGAGGAACTACCCTGTGATTAGTTAAATTAAGGAGGTATTATAAGTTTTAAAGACAGTGACATACGTAAGTATGTCACTGTCTTTTGAATTGAATGGTATGAATTAAAATTTACTCAGATAAAAATAATAATTCAGTAAATTATAAATTTAAATTCTGGAAAAGTACGCGGTTTATGCTAAATAACAAGAAATTTTTTGGATAGGCTCAGATGACTAAGATTTTAAGACAGACATTAATACCCACTGTGTGCTGCGTGCAAATAACACTCAAATATTTATATTTGAGATGTTAAAATTTATCATTAAAAAAAAATATTAAAAATGCCGGATAGCTATAAAAAATATGGAATTGATTGATATGTGCTATAAATACCCCGTATTTATTTTCCATGATTCGTCCCGACTACGGAGATGTTCCAGTCTGGACGCGAATTTTGTCGACTGACCCGGAGTGTTGGAGTATACAGAACTTAAGTCAAATTCACAGTTTTGCTAAATTTTTCGCAGGTGCGTAGAAGAGCTCGTTTACAAAATAAAAGACAATCGGTAGCAAATTAGACTTACGTTGAAAAGAAAAACTTAATTAAGAAAAAAGGGTTGAGTGCAAACAAATAGTGCATCACGTTTTTTAAACTAAGGAAACTGGTGGGTCGGCCTGCTTCAAAATTACTCCCAAACA
This sequence comes from Holacanthella duospinosa, assembly GCA_002738285.1. Lineage (NCBI taxonomy): Eukaryota > Metazoa > Arthropoda > Collembola > Poduromorpha > Neanuridae > Holacanthella > Holacanthella duospinosa. The sequence goes on along the minus strand of NIPM01000147.1, from coordinate 295,873 downwards.
TTCTAACTACTTCCAATATTTTCATTAGGTTTCAAAATGGTTTGTCCCTTTGTTCTTCCTGTTAAAGCAAATCCGATACTAGTTATCGGTGCATTAAACGAAGTTTTTGGTAGGTAGAGTTGCTTAAAACCTTTTTCTGTTAGAAACTGACCATGCGAACCGCTGTCCATGGAAGCTCGGAGGTTGATCCAATGTCCCATCTTGTTTTGAACAGGTACAAGCACGGTAGCAACGACTGATGAAAAATTTGACGAGATATGATGAACCTGTTGTCTAGTAGATTCAAAGTGTAAGATAGTATGATGCTTTTCTTTGCATTTGTTGCCTCTTCTGGCACTCGAACAATTGGAAGTGAAGTGTCCATGTCGAAGATAGTTGAAACATAGACGAGTCTCCTGAATAGTTGCGGATCTTTCTTGAGGTGTTATTGCTAAAAGTGTTGGGCATTTGTAATGTGGTTGTTTTTCTGAGCATAATTTGCTTGGAGGGAAGTAGATTGGATCTTGTGGTGGATTTCCAGTTGTATGAAAGGAATCAATGCTACCACGATAAGTATGGAAAGAATGGGGCGACTTTCTTTGTGTTTTGTCTCTGACTTTAGTTTGGTTCCGCTGAGCCATGTTCCAAGAAAGAAAGTAATTCTCTGCATGATTGGACGGAAGTATCTTTCTTCCCAAAAAGCACGAGATACTGGATCCAATTTCTGAGACCAAAGACCGTCCAAATGTGTCTTGAATGATGATTGCATCTAAGACTTCTTCACATTCCAATTTTAGATCAAAGACCGGATACTACTTTGAATCAGGGTTTTTTTTTTTTTTGTTTTTTTTTTTATAAACNATGATGATTGCATCTAAGACTTCTTCACATTCCAATTTTAGATCAAAGACCGGATACTACTTTGAATCAGGGTTTCTGTTTTTTGTGTTTTTTTTTATAAACACCAAAAAAACCTGGTTTATTGGTTTAAACCGGGTTTATTTGGTTTAAACCATGGTTTTTATTAAAAAATTTTTTTTTTTAATTTTTCTAAATTTTATTTTGGTCAAATCAAATTTTATAACAAACCAAAAATATATAAATTTTTATTTAATATAATAAAAAGCATTCGACTTAATCCATCAACTGGTAAGTGGCGATTCCACTGAATGATTGCCCTCAACAATACTTGCAATTGCAATTGTAAGCAATGGAGGGAATACGACCGGCAATTATAATTGCTGATGGCAAACAATTTATTGCTGACTGTTAGCATAATCGCTGTAAGCAATAAAGAACCATCAAATACGGTTTTTACTGCTGAGTTTAGCAATTAATGCTGAAGTTTTAGGTGGGAAAACAAAAGATTCACTTTTTAGTTTTTGTCAAAAAGTTCTTGTATTACAAGTTTAAAATGATGTGAATTTCCATGTTACTGCTAGGCAATGGAATTACCCCAGATCAAAGCAATATTTTTTCAGCAATAATTCATAGATGATATCAATTGCTTTCAGCAATAATTGCCGAAGAATTGCTGGGCCCAATTTCAGTGGAATTGCTATTTTAGACAAACAGGAGCAAAAAATCAATGGGTGTACCAAATATTGTGAAAATTACTTTACTAAAAAAAATGAATCACTACTAAATGGAAAACGTTGTAAGCTATGATTCAATGCAAATGAGCCTGAAAAAAAATGAGTTAAAGACGCACCAAGTAAGTCAAGAATCAGAAAAGTGTTTAATTTAAAATATTTTATGACCTTTTTTGTAATAAAATTTGTTTTTTTTTTACTAAAATTTCTTCAAAATTATATTAAAAAAATTATAATTCGGGGTTTATTTGGTTTTTATTATTTGGTTTAAATCACCTTGTTTTTNGTAAGTCAAGAATCAGAAAAGTGTTTAATTTAAAATATTTTATGACCTTTTTTGTAATAAAATTTGTTTTTTTTTACTAAAATTTCTTCAAAATTATATTAAAAAAATTATAATTCGGGGTTTATTTGGTTTTTATTATTTGGTTTAAATCACCTTGTTTAAAAAAAAAAAAACAGGTGGTTTAAATCAACTATTGGTTTTTATAAGCCGGCAGTTATGGGGATAATAAAATTCACCACCTGAACTTCTTAGTTCTGACCATTAAATAAACCATGGTTTAAATCAAATGATTAAATCAAAAACACCATGCTTTGAATGGATGGATGGATGACCGACGAATTTGCGCATGACACTAAGGAATAATTCTTGCTTATTCTGGAATCGGTTCTGGATAATACTTCACGCAATCTTGTTGTTGGCATTTGTAATGTTGAAGGATTTGGTTAGCTTCGCTGCAGATCCTGTCAGACTTGACTGAAAGTATGTCAACGTCTGTGCATCGGATAGGCAACCATTGTTGTGAATGGTAGTGATGAGCATATCGCGGAAAGAGACCCAATCGTTCACGTCACCGGAGAATGTTGAAAGAGAAATCCTAGGAAGTCGGATATCAGACTCTGGAACAGTTTTGGAGTTCGACACTTGAGGATTTGCAGCATCCGTTGTGTCATGTTTTGAAAGACTGACACGAATCTTCTAGAATCTGATGACGACCGGTCAATGATATCTGAGATTTTGTCTGTCTCTCCATCTTTCACATCTAAATCTTCTGGAGTGCAAAGAATGATAATTCTGTCTTGGACAATTTTGATTTCTTGAGACAGCTCTTGAGTTTCATTGATGTAGTGATTGATGTCAATTTAATCCAGCGGGTTGTTCGCGTTCTCTGGAATGAGCTTCTCAAACTTCACCCACCTCTTTATCTTATTCTTTCTATCTCTCTTCAGCTTCTCGAACTCAGAAAGGACCATTGTTATTCGTTAACCTTTGAGAATAGAAAAAAGAGTACCTTGTCTTCAAATGGAATCCTACTATCGTGAGTTCGCCAGGTAGATGTTGAATATTTTTTTATATTTATGTTCCTCTCGGACTTTCGTCCATGGAACTTTACAGTGTATTTTCTGTGTGTGAATTTCTAAATTTACATTTACTAAGGTTGCATTATATTATGGACTCTCTTTACCTTATATTAATTACCGAATGATAGTTATAAATAGTTAATTCTGGTTTTGGGAGAAGTTAAAAGTTGGTGGCTTTGCTTATTGGATGAACCTTTCGTAATGGAGAAAGAGCATGAAGAAAGTGATGAGGGCCAGAAATGTGAACCATAGCGCAGTGATAATGTAGATAATGCCTGAGTGGTCCTCTTGATTCTACACTACATGTCTAGCCAGTTTGTTTCCAATGTCTTCTTTGTTTTGTCTACCTTCCACAATAGCGTTGGTAGCTAGGCTGCTCCAATTAATACTCCAGCACCTACTCCTGGTTAGCACGTCTCCTTAGCTGCTGCTGTCATGACTTTTCTTGTGTTCTCCAGTTTTGTTTGAGTCCCTGTAGACCCAAGTTCTCCTTTATTTTTTCCTACTTTCAAAAGCTGAGTTTCGACCCAAAGTAGTATCTACAAGCATGAAGTAAAGCTTGATTGAATTCAATTTTCTAAAAAATATTGATTGGTAGATTATCGAGGTTTGAGTGAGTATGTTCGTTTCAAAATATTTAATTATAATAGCTAGTTTGGTTTACGGATATTCTAATAATTTTGTAATTTTACCTCAGAATAATGTTAACAGCAATTGCATACTAAATAGCTACTGGATGTTAATTAATGTGTTCTAAAAAATTCTCTGCTACTAACTTTGGTTTTTACTTTTCAACAAAATGATATGATTTCCTATCTATTCTTAAATAAGAGTGAGGGATTTTGATTACTAAGTACTGATGCACTTTCGTGGATTTTGCAGTTTGTTAGTAATAAATGAGTATTTTCTGCTTTTAGGTTACAGCATTTTCCTATTTCACCAGTAAATAATTTTAGTTTTCTGTCGTAGAACAGCATATTTGAGCGGAGTATAATTGCTGTTATATTTCTTCTTTCGTCATTTCATTAAAATCTGCTTGGATGTAATGTTAAGATTCTATTGTATCCGAAGAGGTGTTGATGATCTCTTTGTTGAAAACATACGTTGTATCCAGTGAGTTTAAGCCTATTTGTTTTAAACTATATTTGAGCTGAAGAAACTCCGAATTGTTTTCGATTTACGGTTTTGGTGATACATGATGTATATTACTAATTTCAAATAGATTCGTATATTGTTTTACCCAATTGTACACGTTTGTTGTATTTACAGTTTAAGTTAGGTTTCGCTTAACAAGAGAGTCCAGTATTATCCTAGAGTATATGTTTATTTCCATTCTTTCTATCCTTTTTATAAAAGATGAGCTTCTTTTGATAATGTTATAAATTATTCTTACTCTACCAGATTCTAGTCAAACTATATTACTCGGAGTATCATAAATTATTCCCAGTAATTTTTTTTGAAAGTAGACTGGATTGACTCTAGTTTCTCATACTGGTTGGACAGATTCAACTACTTATTTTTGAGAACTAGTTATTTTTTACCCAGCAACTGCGTACCTCTTACTTCATATAAATACCCAGTGATGGGCAAAATTCCCGAAGTGAATTTCGATATCATTATACGCATTCTTTATTACATTTCTCCATGCGTCCCAGTTTGGCCTGAGTCAGTCACTACCTCTGGGAGTCATGACAGATTTTGATAAACTTTGGAGTTGACTTTGTGTAAGAGTTATGACTCAGACTCTGGAGTTGCACAAAACAAAATAGGCAAAATAAGTGCTATATTGGCGCATGTTGGAAAAGAGTCATCATTTCTATGTGGGAGTCGACTCCCAGAGTCAGTGACTCCGGAGTCACATATCACTACCTCTGGGAGTCATGACAGATTTTCTAAACTTTGGACTTGAGTTTGAGTAAGAGTCTGGAGTTATGCAAAACAAAATAGATAAAACAAGTGCTATATTGGCGCATGATGGAAAAGTGTCATCATTTCTAAGTAGGAGTCGACTCGTAGAGTCATGACTCTGACTCCTAACCGGAAAGGAATCAGGGTCATCAAATGACTCACCGACTCCGAAAAACCCTCTGCCAGACTCATGTTAGTATCAGAGTAAGTCATGCTTTGTTACAATTTACTCTAAGTTTTGCGTGTGGAGTCACTGACTCTGGGAGTAATGATTGACTGTGAGTCAGAGTCATTACGCCCAGAGTCAGTGACTCACCCTCAGGTCAGACTGGGAGTTTTGAAGAACACTAGCTCCAGACATCCTTTTTTGTATATTCATTGCAGTTTTGTAGTGTTCTCTATGACTTAGTCTGGAGTCATCACTCTGACACCCAGGGTTTTTGGGAGCAGGAGTCATTTGCTGACTCTAATTTCTTTGCAGATGGCAGTCAGAGCGATGACACTAAGATTCGACTCATGGACTTGGAAGTCATGACTCTTTTCTGACATGTGCAAGTAAGCATATCGGACATATTTTCACTAGTTTCTTTAATCTACTTTTACATAATTTATTTATTTATTTAAAATTAAAGTCTAACAGGATGGGCTACATCCATAGGTTGTGTTATGTGACTGCGGAGTCACTGACTCTGGGAGTCGACTCCTACAAATGATGACTCTTTTCCAACATGCGCCAATATAGCACTTATTTTGCTATTTTGTTTTGTGCAACTCCAGTCAGAGTCATAACTCTTACTAGGGTTGCGAATGACTCCCACTTTCTTTAGAGTCAGAGTCAGGTGACTCAGTCATGACTCACTGACCCCCATTTTCACACTGAGTCAAAGTCATGAATTTTAATGACTCAGTGAACCTGACTCAAGTGGCTCAGCTCACAAAAATTTTGTTTTTCTTTTTGCAGTAAAATGAGCATAATGCGTATTCAAAGCTCAAATGAGTGATACAAAGACGGTAAGTTACCTGCTCTTTTCGGTTAAAGACTCTTAAATAAATTTTTGAAATTCTTCTTTATTTTTGATCCAACTTAAAATTAAATTACCTTACCTGCAATATTTATCCTGATCTTTCGTATTGTTACAGTTCTATGTATTTTTATTCCACGTCAANATTTAAAATTAAATTACCTTACCTGCAATATTTATCCTGATCTTTCGTATTGTTACAGTTCTATGTATTTTTATGCGACGTCAACTGTGTGATTATTATTTTTATAAATTATAATTTATGAGATAATTTATGTAACTTTGACTTACCTTTGNACGTCAACTGTGTGATTATTATTTTTATAAATTATAATTTATGAGATAATTTATGTAACTTTGACTTACCTTTGTCATTATTTTCTTTATTTTGTTTTGTTACTAATTATGNTTTATGTAACTTTGACTTACCTTTGTCATTATTTTCTTTATTTTGTTTTGTTACTAATTATGAAAATTAGTAAGTTTAGGATTAGTCTATTATTATCTTTTCCTTTGTTTTATTATTATAATAGTATAACAGTTTTTGTGCACGAGGCACGCTAAGGCTCGAAGGGTATAAAAACCCAGAGTCTGGAGTCCAGAGACTCATTCTGATTTGGACCAAGCATAAGTAGCTTAGTCTTACCTTTAGTAGGGAATCAGAATCCTCAACAATGAGAATTGGGAAACTCATTGTTGAGTTAGATTTTTAACTTAAAGTAATTGTTTGCTTATTTTAATAATTTTTATTAAATAAAAGATTATTTTCATTATCATTGTTGTTTCTAGTGTTGGTTAAATTCATTGAATAGGGTTTTTGTTTATTTAATTGTTGAGCTAAATTAAAGTCAATTATTGAAAATAATGGCAGTCCAGAGGCAAGCAAAGCCCTGACTGTTCATGTTTAGAAGTTAGAGTTTTCTTTGGTGGGAAAACCACACCTTTCAAAAACATTAAAAAGTTTGAGTTTATTTTGTTTTTATTTTCTTTNTGGTGGGAAAACCACACCTTTCAAAAACATTAAAAAGTTTGAGTTTATTTTGTTTTTATTTTCTTTTGTTTAAAGTAATTAATTAATCAGTTAGAGTTGTGGAATTCTGGGAATTTCGTCCAGCTTAACCAAGATGAGTTGGTCGATTTAGACCAGACACATAACAAGTGGTGGAGATTTCTTAATTTTTGTTTAAATTTTCGAGTTTTTTTTAAATTTAGCATTAACGTTTTCGCAAAATCTTGCAGGCTAAGCTGTGTGCTTTACAACACTTTGTGTTTTGAACGCTTTGTGCGTAGTAAAGTTTGTCTTTACCGGCTTTGTGCCAAGAAAAACTTTGTGTTTTTCAAATTTGTTGAGTTTTGCACCAACAAAAAAAACTTCAAGTACGCAAAATGGCGGAAGTAGAAGTTATCGAAAAGATAGACTATAAGTTTATACTTACGTCGATTCCTAAATTTGATGCAAATTTGGACGTTGATTTGTTCTGCGCTCGATGTGACGCAGTTTGAGCAGCAGCATCTGTTGACAACGGATGGCTGATTTTGAATTTTCACCAGATAATCGAAGTCTTAGATTGGTGAAAATTTAACCAAATAAAGTTCATTCGAGAGCTGAGAGCCACAAATAAATTAGCAAAGTGGACTGAGCTCAAAATTGAATTGAAATTTTTTTACGAACCAGAGTCTGTTCGGAAAGAGGCTAAACAAGCCTCCAGTCGCATTTTATTCGTAGAATGCAAATCGGCTGGAGAGTGTGTCTCGAAGAAGTTGGGTTATTTTGGGATTATAGATCCCCGAATGAGTACTCAGAAGCAGGTGGATAAATTGATTAAGGGATTGCCTTTATCAATTCGAAATATAATGCACTGCTCTGAGCCCAAAGGTGTAAATGAGTTTCTTCATAAGTTGAGAAAAATGGAGAAACCAGAGACATATCAGAGGCCTCTACCGAAGACAGAAAGTAGTTTTCGTCGTGGCAATCAAAGCCAAGAGACAAAAACAACTGGTACTGAAAAGTTAGTACCAAGTAATTCTCAGAGACAGCAGAACCCACGTTTTGAGCGGTGGAGATGCTATAAATGCAGACAAACAGGGCATTTTATAAAAGACTGTCCTGAGAATACGAGAGTAGTCGACAAGAGTTCGACCGCTGTTTATGCAGTTTTTGGGGAAACGACCCAAAACCCTACTATTCCAAAAAACGAATAGAGTGGGCTAGGGGACCGTCCAAAAACCCCGGGGATCATGTTAAACGTGGAAACATAAACAGTTGTTTTATGTTGAAAGCCACAGAATAAAATAAAAATAGACATGTAAAAGACAACTTCACGTGTGTTGAAGGTGATTGGTTGCCTGTTACGTTCAGAAACCTACGTATAGGGCCAAAAATCACAACTAAAGTTGTTTTTGGAAATAGTACTTTTGTAGTACGAATTGATGAAGATTCTAATATTTCGGTTATTGGACCTGTATTTTTAAGAAAAATAAAAAAGTGCATACATAAAAGATATACAGTAGAACCGATGTGTGTGTCTACAGCATCTGGGAGAGTTACGCTCTCCGATTATGTGGAATTAATATTTACTCATAATGATGTCAAAAATGTTTGGGGTTTCTATGTGATGCCCAAGCTTCCAGAACCCTTGTTGTTAGAGACAAACTGGACGACTAGAAACATGGTTGAGAAAAATGACAGCCAGATGGCTGGAAAGGGTGAGGAATCGGGTGGGGAGGTTGAAAAATCAACTTCAAACCCAGAGAATTCTCAATTTTCGGAGGTACCTGTGTCACTCGACTATTTTTCTGAGTCAGATCCACTGGTGTACAAGTGTTCGTTGGTAAACACTGCGTATACCATCAAAGATGGCGGTAAGAGTCAGGGTAAAGATACCTGAAATCTTATCCGGATCTGCGATTTTGTGTCCAAATCGTGAGTTACAATTTTCCAAAATTGTAATCCAACCTTATGGTCTATGCTGTCGTAGTCGACTATGAGACAGAGGTCTGGATTAAAAATATTGGCGTTGGTCCAATTATGTTGAGGAAAAATACCACGATAGCTTCGCGCAGTTGTGCCCCGGAGGCGCAGACATTTTTCTTCGTAGTTAAAATAGCTCAGTTGCTGCGGAGAGTACTGAGATCTCTAGGATTGAAGGATCTAAGCAAAAATTAGGTGTTAAACTTGGAGAAATTTTGACAGTATTTNGCGCAGTTGTGCCCCGGAGGCGCAGACATTTTTCTTCGTAGTTAAAATAGCTCAGTTGCTGCGGAGGGTACTGAGATCTCTAGGATTGAAGGATCTAAGCAAAAATTAGGTGTTAAACTTGGAGAAATTTTGACAGTATTTGAGAAGACTCAAATATTGAAAATCGTAGAAAAGTTTTCCAATGTTTTTGTAACAGAGGAATCCCAAGTAGGAAAAACAAATTTGTTTAAACATAAAATTAAGACAGGGCATCAACTCCCGATTAGGTCTCATCCCTACCGCGCATCTTATGTAGAGCGTTGAAAAATCAAGGAAAAAGTTAGTGAACTCCTTGAAGCAGGGATTGTTGAAGAATCAAGCTTGCCTTGGGCGGCTCCAGTCGTGTTAGTTCCTAAGAAGGGAGGCGGTTATCGTCTATGTGTTGACTATAGAAAGTTAAACACTGACGAAGAAAAATGCTTATCCACTCCCTAGAATGGAAGATGCGATAGACAGATTAGGATCTGCGAAATTCTTCACAATGTTAGACCTAATATCAGGTATCTATCAGATAGAAGTTGATGAAAAAGATCAAGAAAAAACGGCGTTTGTCACGCCTGATGGTTTATACCAGTTTAAGAGATTACCGATTGGTTTATGTAACGCACCATCAGGTTTTTGGTACCTCATGGATGTGGTATTGTCAGGTTTAAAGTGGACTATGGTCTAGTATACCTAGACGATATCATAGTATTTGGTAGAAATTTTAAGTAGCATCAGGAAAGGTTGAGATCTGCTCTTCAGTGCCTTAAAAATGCTAATTTGATTTTAAAAACAAGCAAATGTAAATTTGCTGTGTCTAAAATTGAGTACTTAGGACACATAATTTCGAGTGAGGGAGTTGAGGTTNTTAGTGCCTTAAAAATTCTAATTTGACCTTAAAAACAAGCAAATGTAAATTTGCTGTGTCTAAAATTGAGTACTTAGGACACATAATTTCGAGTGAGGGAGTTCCTCACTCATGCCTGAACCTCTTCCTCATCTTCTGCTGGTAAAATAGTTGGTATGTTAGTCATCATTGCAGGAAGTATATCANAAGGGCAAAACCTTCTTGTGGAGAAGGGACCAACAACAGCCATTTGAGAAATTGAACCTAGCATTTGTTGCTGGTCCAATTTTAGCCTATTCGTTGGAAAAAGAAAAGGAAAAAGGACAATGACAGCAATTAGTAAGTCTAATTCGTCAAATTCCTCAAAGGACAAAAGGATACTGAGAAGTTCCAGTGGTTCTGATGATGTTTTAGAATCTGTAAATAGGAAAGTCCGAATGGTTAAGGCCACCAGACGTTCATCAGCAATTGTCCAGAAACGGTCTCCAAGGCCCTCCCGACCACCAAGACGCTTTGGTTGGTCATCTGATTCTGAGTGAATGATTTCCAAGTATTTTTAATGATATGGAAGGTGAGTTCCGTTCCATAAGTTTAAGTTTTTTTCTAAAATCTGTGTGCATGCTCTCTGTGTCAGATTTGGTCTGTGTGACTTGTAAACTTGTGTGTCAGGATGGCTAAGTTCGGTTGTATTTTTGTTTACTAATTCTCGTTTGTTTTATATACAGGATATCGACATGGATGCAGGAATGCATCATGGAGCCAGGACTGTCGGACTAGGTAAAACAGTCCATGGTAACTCGGTCAAACCACGGGTCAGGATTCTGGTCTGCTCCAAACATTGGAAATTGTTTCAGCATCCAACAGCTGGAAGAAGATTCCACAGTTGGGCAAACCCTCCCAACAATTAGGAAATTGGTGAAGATTTGAGGAGGGGGTAATGTTACAGTTCTTGGTATTTTTATGCGACGTCAACTGTGTGATTATTATTTTTATAAATTATTATGAGATAATTTATGTAACTTTGACTTACCTTTGTCATTATTTTCTTTATTTTGTTTTGTTACTAATTATGAAAATTAGTAAGCTTAGGATTAGTTTACTATTATCTTTTCCTTTGTTTTATTATTATAATAGTATAATAATAGTTTTTGTGCACGAGGCACGCTAAGGCACGAAGGGTATAAAAATCCAGAGTCTGGAGTCCAGAGACTCATTCTGATTTGGACCAAGCATAAGTAGCTTAGTCTTACCTTTAGTACGGAATCAGAATCCTCAACAATGAGAATTGGGAAACTCAATGTTGAGTTAGATTTTTAACTTAAAGTAATTGTTTGCTTATTTTAATAATTTTTATTAAATAAAAGATTATTTTCATTATCATTGTTGTTTCTAGTGTTGGTTAAATTCATTGAATAGGGTTTTTGTTTATTTAATTGTTGAGCTAAATTAAAGTCAATTATTGAAAATAATGGCAGTCCAGAGGCAAGCAAAGCCCTGACTGTTCATGTTTAGAAGTTAGAGTTTTCTTTGGTGGGAAAACCACACCTTTCAAAAACATTAAAAAGTTTGAGTTTATTTTGTTTTTATTTTCTTTTGTTTAAATTAATTAATTAATCAGTTAGAGTTGTGGAATTCTGGGAATCTCGTCCAGCTTAACCAAGGTGAGTTGGTCGATTTAAACCAGACACATAACAGTATCAACTCTATCAAACTAATCGATGATTGGACACATCGGAATGTTTTGAGCTTTTTTATTTTATTGACTTTGTTCAATTAACTCATTTTTTTACTGTCTAATCATCAAACAGTGCACTTCTAACTTAGCTTAAAATCTAAATTAAAAATTTCGAATGACTGAATAGTTATTTTATCTATTTTGTTTTGCGCAACTCCAGACTCTTACTCAAAGTCAACTCCAAAGTTTAAAAAATCTGTCATGACTCCCAGAGGTAGCGACTGACTCAGTCTAAACTGGGACTCATGGAGAAATGTAATAAAGAATGCGTATAATGATATCGAAATTCACTTCGAGAATTTTGCCCATCACTGGGTATTCATATGAAGTAAGAGGTACGCATTTGGTGGGTAAAAAATAACTAGTTCTCAAAAAGAAGTATGTTGAATCTGTCCAACCAGTAGAATCTAATTGACCCACAAACGAGTGTTAGCGCGGCATTCAGTGACACTTGGTAAAATGATAGCAAAGTAGCTATCCCTAACTTTGGAACAAATAATGAAATCGGACAATTCACTTTGCCAAGGGTTAGTAAAGTGGATACTTTAGATTCATTAAGAAAATTTTCGTGGGAGATGCCAAAATTTGAAACTCATACTTTAATAAAAGTGTTTAAACAACTGTTCACAGTTTCTACAAAATCTATTAGTCATTAGTAACACAATTTTGACTTTGAAATAAAAACAGTAGATTTTGGGAATTCAAAGCTAAGGTCTCAGCCGTTCACGTCACGGAAACTTCAATACTTTTAAATTTGTTCAACGCAAGAAAGGCAATAATTGAATCTTAAAAACTTACTTCGGAGCAGAAGACATGGAAATTAATTCAATAAATGTACAATACAAATGCAGATGTCCGCAACCGTACCCTTGATCAATTAAAAGGAACGGGAGAACTATAAGGCTAGTGCTTGAGCTATAATCAGCAACTAGACAAATATTAAATGTTATTTAATATTTGTACAAAGGAAAATACTGATCAATATTTCCAAACCAGTCAAGATACCCGATTTCAGCATCGATCCCAACACCGACATTTCACGTTCATGAGCTGACACTCGGAATTTGTGGGGATTTGAGCATAAGACTCAACTACTGTACTCATAAATGAGACAGTAGACTCCTTACCTGGCAATGAATGACCAGGAAGGAGAGTTCAGAGTTGTATTGAGTTTGAGAACAGGATTGCCCAACTAGGCTCTGTAGCACAAATGGTTAGTGCGTTGGGTCCGGAATATCCAAGACGTGGGATCATACCCCACCAGAGACCAAATTTTTGTGGCAATCCCTGTCTCAAACTCAAAGTGGCGGGTCAGCCCCGCCACACATGGTGCATTGACCGGGGGAGGGGAGGCCCATTCTTTCAAGTAAGGATATACTTGTCCTCTCAGCACCCTCTTGGAAGAGGAAACTTCTACGTCCATAAGTACGGGCTGTACTTATCGCTTCAGCTCCCTCCTGGGGGAGGGGAGGCTTCTTGGGGGGGAGGATGGTGTGGAGAAGACCCTCACCTTCATGTGATGAACGGGACTGGACCTCCCGCTCACCACACACAACAACAGCACAGCTGCTATTGTGTTCTTCTTCTCTTCTTCCTTTCCATTTCATTACCCTCCCTAGATATAGATTATTATTATTATTATTATTATTATCCCTACCTATATGTATATACTTACCTGTGTAGAGTCTATCCCTGTGGATAGACTCAGATATCATTTAACCGTTGAATAAAACGGATCTCCTTTTGTTCTTCCATTTTGGAAAAATTAATAATTATTTTATTTATTATTAATTCTTTAATTAATTATTATTTAATTATTATTTAATAATTTATTAATTATTATTTTATTGATTTTCGGTAATTTGGTGACCCGAACTCCACAGGACCTGGACTTAGGACCCTTAAAGGATCCCAAATCCCTTCAAATTACTTAACAGGCAAACTTTAAAAGTTCTGTTAGGTTATAACATGACATAAGATAAAAGTAATTCCCCCTCGGCGCATGGCATCAGGCTTATGCAAACCAACTAACTTGTCCTAACCATCTAAAGAGGGAACGGTATGAAGTAGCAAACCAATTCTTTTGTGAAAATATTAATTTCATCTACATTGTAGTCACATAATTAATATACAACAAGTCCTGTTTCAAAATGGACATTCAGGAGAAGGTGGGATAGATTTAAAGAGATAAAGGACTAACACAAATAAAACGTGTAATATTGAGATAGTCTTTTTCTCTTTGCCTTATAACCAGTGTGGAGGATCGGTATAAATGTTGCCTTTTTCGAGACAAGTTCCGAGTTCAACTCTCGGTTGGATTGAAATGTAAATTTTTTATCCATATTTATTATATTATAATAATCATCTATTATTTAATAAATAGAGGTTTATGAGTATTGAATTTGATGGAAACAAATTTGCACTCAATTTTCATTTACAAAAAAATGAGTTTTATTGAATTTTAAAATTAACAAATTTTTATTCAATAAAAACTTGAGTCATAAACGATAAAGGTTTTAACAAGAATAAATAAATTAATTCATATTTCAAAAATTTGTGTCATTTGGTTTTATAAATACAAATTTTAATGTGAGTTAAGTTAACTTATTGTGTTAAAAATTTGGAACGAATTCAATTATCATAGTCATTATTATAATAGATTTGGATAAAAAAATTTCTTTCAATACAACCGAGAATCGAACTCGTAACTTGTCTCGTTATAGACAACATTTATACCCATCCTCCACACTAGACTTGGTTATAAAGCAAAGAAAAAAGGATTATCTCAATGTACCAAGTTTATTGCTGTTAGTATTTTATTTTTTTAAAACTACACCACTGCCTCCTGAATGGTTATTTTGAAACAGGACTTGTTGCATATTAATTACGTTACATCAATGTAAATGAAATTCATATTTTCACGAAAGAATTGGTTTGCAACTTCATACCGTTCCCTCTAAGTGAAAAGGCTAACATTAATAAATAAGGCTACTACTATAAGCAAATGGGCCAATTAAGATAGTATTATAACCCACCAAAGCTTCGTTCACTGATAGTATCAGCACTATGTGTTAGAGTTAGCTTTTAACTTACGAGGGAACATCGTGAGGTGTTTTTTTCAGAAACATCCCAAACTTTGTGCAAGTAATGTAGTTACATTTGCTTGATTTTTGAGACATATGTCGATTTTCGACGGGAGCTTATCAGCAGAAAAATTGGAAAAATGTAAATCTTCATTCTCAAGTGGAAAAATTTTTTATGGGAATTTACACGTGATTTCTTGTGTTTCATGAGTACCCCCTTAAGGATTTTTCGAATATTTCATATTTTGCTAGGCATATGTTAACACAATTCGAACAGATGTTGCTCTTTTCTTTCGCCAAATTGTTAATCAAAATTTTACTTTTTCAATGCGAATCAAATCTAAACTATCAGTGCTGCCAAATTTTGAATATATCATACAAATCCCACAAAAAAATTATTGTATTTATTAATACAAACTTGTGCATTCTAAAATTTAATGGCAGGATATTAACTACATACCATTGTTGACAATTCGGAAAAGTGAAGTCAAATGTGCTCTAAAGTATAATTTGTCATTTATAGATTTAGTTCACAGTCCTGACCATCGATTTAGTTTATATTCTTTTTCCTAATGGGAGTAAAGAAGTTTTTGATAGCGAACGACCGAAGGGGCAAGATGACGTGTTGGTCATGACTGGAAAATAATTTAAACCTAAGGTGTAAAATGTTTCAAAACTGCAACTTGTATTGAAAAAGTGGATTAGGTAGTTTTCGAAGCTGAATATTAATTCCCACACGTAGGTAAATAATCACATTATTTGCAATTATTATCAAATACAGCCAACGATTTCTTTTATTCTGATGAGACGTTAAAATGGACGTCAATCTAGCCACAATTGCGGAATTATTTAAAGATGTAGTCCCTATCGAATTTGGAAATTTCCAACCGGCCAAGCCAAGTGAAATTGACCGCCTGGTCTGTCAAGAGCTTATTAAGTCATTCTTTTCAATTCTGACAGAATTCATATTTTCGGAGGAAGAAAACCTAGAAGGTTTATATTAATAATAATGTGACCTAATAAGGGTAGAAAAAATATTTGGTGACCGTACCCGAAACCTTGTTTGCAGAAATTCAACAGGATTCCGAAGGTTCATCATGGAGTCAAACAACTGTCAAAGATGAACATGGGAACAAACTCTCGGAAGAAGTTACAGATAATTGTCCTCTCCAGACATGCGGAAATCAATACGCCAGGCGAGTTTGCGAGGTCTGGGGTTTTAAAAGTCAGACCTCGTTTGCGAGGTCTGGTCTGGAAATCAGACCTCGTTTGCGAGGTCTGGTCTGGATCATTTAAAGGCTAGGTTGGGTGACTAGGTTTGATGGAGCTCGCATATTTTGGTAGTTGGGTTTGGGTTGGTACGGATAGCTCGAATTTTTTGGAAGTTGGGGATGGTATGGTTGGGTTATGAAATTGCCCATCACTGATGTTCATTCATATCCACAGTTGCAACACTGACCCATCGATCTCGATCTCGATCTTTTGATGGCGAGATCGATGGGGGACGATATCAATCTCGATCGCTTGGTAGAACGATCGACTGACATCGATCTCGATCTCGATGTTTAGTTGGAATGATGGACCGAGAGCCGATCTCGATCCCGATCTTTCGACCAAAGCTAAGGTAGTTTTCGATCTCGATCTCGATTTTCCTACCAACGATAAAAAAGATGCCGATCTTGATCTCGATCTTCTGTTCAACAAAGAAAGTAG
>NIPM01000147.1:185481-279009 GCA_002738285.1 Holacanthella duospinosa | reverse complement strand
ATAGAGTTTTCTGGAAAATATGAATTTAACTCTTCAATTAAAGCATCACAAAGCTTAAGTCTTAATGTTGAGAATCTCTCAGAATCATTTTCATTTTTTAGTTTTATTATTTCCTTTTGCTCCCCTAATGTATACGACATCATTACGTTTGCAGAAGACTCATATGCTGCAACATCACATCGGCTTAGCTTGTCTGAGCATGCCACTTCTCTCAAGAAGTGTGTCAAGCTTGCCCCATCTGCCGTCTTCAGCTTTTCAATTATTCCAATTAGATTTGTTTTAATAGTTTCTTTACCAATTGGCACTCCAGATGTTTGTTGTAAAGTTTTCGAAAAGACCTTCAAATGCCAAAGCAAATCTATTAGGAAATGTAATGTTATAAAAAATTTTCTGCCTGTAATTTTTCTCAAAATTCCATTCACCTCAGCTCTTATATTTGCTGAAAACGTATTAAGCACTGATTGAATGTCTTGTAAATCGGCAACAAGAAGGTTCCACGATTTAGTGATCTTGTAGATGGCATTGTATTCTGAAGAGATCCACGTTGTAGCATAAATATAATTATAACTATACATATTTCTCCCATAGAAAGTTGAAATTTTTCTTAGATGAGCTTGGTTTTTATGGTGTTTAGAGTTGTACATTGTATGAATTTCGTTTATTATTCTTTCAATTGACACCATAAAAGGATGCTCATCAAAGGCGTGTCTTATAGCTAGGTGCAATCGGTGTGGCATACAATGTATACCATAAAGTTTTAAGTCGAACTCTCGATTAAGAATTCCAAGTAATCCTCCATCTTTTGATTTTACAACACTTGCTCCATCACTTCCATACCCCACTCAGTTTGTCTTCAAATACGCCTACAGATTAGTTTTTTCTTTTTTGATTGCATTAATCAATGCATTTTTCAGTCCAACAGCTGATTCATCGGCACCCAAAAGTATTGCCATGTAGAAATACACAACTGGGCGGTTTTTTTCCAATGTCTGGAAGAGCACCGACATATAATGCTTCCCACTTGCGTCCGTGGCACTATCCACAATTATAGAAATAGGCANTTAGCTCGACGAAATCCAATTTTGTTAATTTTAGTGGGTTCTCCGCACTTACTTCATTAATAACAACTTTACAGTTGTCGCCAAATATTTTTGTAAATTTGATGGCGAAAATAGCCAGGATCAAAAGTAACTTCATGATCGTCTGATATTCAGCACGATTCAAATTAAACATCATTCTTCTCTTAGTATCTCCCCTTATATATCTAACCAAATGTAAGAAGTAGGAAATTGACACAAACTTTAATGAGTATTGGAGGTTGTTTTTGAAACCAATTTCGTTAAGCCTATACTTGGATTGGCTGCAACACGTTTGACTACATAAATACGTATTCTCATGACCATGGCCAACAAATCAGGAAATGAGAATGCAAAAGTTTTATTTACATTAGAATTTCCGCATTTATATATATACTAGTACTGCAATTAAATTTCATACTAGATATAATGAAATTTTGGCGTGCGAGGTCTGAGCATATTTTCATTCCGCACGTATGGTCCTCTCGCGAGAAAAATTGAAATACTGAAAATGGTGGATAAATATCCAAATTGGAAAATCTCAACGTTGCAAAGCAAAGGGGCAAAAGAGCTCAAGTATTGGAATTACATTTCCCGTTGGAAGACGCAAATTGCAAAAGCTGGGACAAAATACGAGAAGTTTAGTTTCATACAAACCGAAACTTATCAAAAGTTTTNATACGAGAAGTTTAGTTTCATACAAACCGAAACTTATCAAAAGTTTTTGGATGCTCGAAACGATTGCTTTATTGTTCACGATATGGATTTACGAAAATGGGCCTTGCAGGCAGCTCAAACGTTTCAGGATCCAAACTTCCAATTCAGCGCTTCTCCAACTTGGTTGCTTGAGTTTGAGCACCGATATGGAATATCAAGCAGGAAAGTGACAAAATTAGTAAACAAAAGTAAATTGAAAATACTTCTTTCTTACTGGAATCTGCTAAAACATTCCAAATGGAAATCAAGTCAATGTCAGCAGCATTCTCNCAAAATACTTCTTTCTTACTGGAATCTGCTAAAACATTCCAAATGGAAATCAAGTCAATGTCAGCAGCATTCTCTCATCATTGCATTTTGAACACCGATCAGGTTGGATTCACATATGAGCTGGTGCGAAATCGGACACTATCACACAAAGGAGAAAAACTGACACTTGCCTTCTCAAGATCACCGACAAACCTCGCTNTGCGAAATCGGACACTATCACACAAAGGAGAAAAACTGACACTTGCCTTCTCAAGATCACCGACAAACCTCGCTACCCATTTTTATAAAGTACAGTATATAATTAGTATGTCTGGAGATATTGTTGGTGACGTGTTAATTTGCTTGCAAGAAAAGCTGGCAAAATGGGTCCAAAGGTTGAGCAGGGACTACTACATGTGCCAAACGTAACCGTTACATGCAGCAGTTCTGGGAAATTGACAACTTCATTGTACGAGTATTTTCTGGACAACGTGGTTGCAAAAGCAGTGAACCAAGATTTCTTACTCATTGTGGATTCTTGGGCTGGACAAACAAACCCTCTAGTGTATGAGGAACGTTTTGGTATTAGAGACAAACCGAGTTGTACTGTTAAAATCATACCGGAAAAAACGACATCAATTTGCCAACCTCTGGACACGACCTTTCATCGCCAACTGAAGAATTTTGCCAAAATGATTTATCATTCAACTACTCTAGAGTATTCAAAGAATATTAACCCTTCAGATGAAATCACAAAGCGAAACAACATAATCCGGACCCATTCTCTGCTTCATAATCAATTTTCAGCTCAAACATTTCAACCACTTATAAAATATGCTTGGCTTTCGGCTGGGCTCACTGATGAAAAACCGTTATTTAGGTCCACAAATGAGGTATGCTTTTCGTTTGAAAAAAGCGAAACAATGGGTTGTGAAGTTCACAACTGCAAAGAAACAAGATTCATAAAATGTGCACATTGCAGGAAAATTCTTTGTTTTGCTTGCTTTTATTACGAATTCCATTTCCACTATTAACTTAAACCTTTTCTGAATTTGCAAAATTTAGAGAGACAGTATCAAATTTAAACTTACGATTAGAAAATATTTAAAGTGATACTTTGCTTTCCTAACATCCAACCTATATCTAATGTAAATATTTTCAGCGATTGAAGTAATACCATTTTTGACGTACCAATACTACTTCAATTTTTTGATTTAGTTTGTAAATGAAAGTAGTGCCGGCAATATAAAACTACCAGAACGCTATACGTACCGCCACCAAACGGTGTTGGGCAAATTTTTATGAATTACACGGAAATTTAAGGCAAAGTTCCTTTTAGTAAATTGCTTAAGTTTTAGAATAAAAAAGGTTATTCATCCTGTACCAACTCGGCTTACGCGAGAAAAGCTGGATTTATTGATAAAAATATTGACTTTATTTTGATCCTCATAATTTAAGGAAGTCTTTAGCATGCAATTTTTAGCAAGTGAGTAAACTTTATACTGTTGGTTGTACTATATGGTTGTATACAGTAGAGTAAACCAAAACTACAATTAAACTGTTCGACTTCAAACAACGATCGGAGTTGGTGATGAAAAGAAAACGTTTGTATTGTTTTTGTTTTTCAGAAAGAAAAATTTATTTGCACACAACCGTTAGAAAAGCTAGTGATAACGAATTAATAAAGTATAAATTAATTTTCCAAACTTTTTCAGAAAAGTTTTATGAAAAACATTTTGAAACAATTTGTATAAGGATCTAGTATTGAAAATCAATGTATCTTCAAATTGTAATAAACTAATACCTAACAAAATATGATATATTAAAAAATTTTTTAAGGGGGTAAGCTTAAAACTCATGATATCATGTGTAAATTTCCATAAGAAATTTGTCGATTTGAAACTAGTCTGGACTGTGAACTAAATCTATAAATGACAAATTATACTTTAGAGCACATTTGACTTCACTTTTCCGAATTGTCAACAATGGTATGTAGTTAATATCCTGCCATTAAATTTTAGAATGCACAAGTTTGTATTAATAAATACAATAATTTTTTTGTGGGATTTGTATGATATATTCAAAATTTGGCAGCACTGATAGTTTAGATTTGATTCGCATTGAAAAAGTAAAATTTTGATTAACAATTTGGCGAAAGAAAAGAGCAACATCTGTTCGAATTGTGTTAACATATGCCTAGCAAAATATGAAATATTCGAAAAATCCTTAAGGGGGGTACTCATGAAACGCAAGAAATCACGTGTAAACTCCCATAAAAAATTTTTCGACTTGAGAATGAAAATTTACATTTTTCTAATTTTAATACTGATAAACTCCCGTCGAAAATCGACATGTCTCAAAAATCAAGCAAATGTAACTACATTACTTGCACAAAGTTTGGGATGTTTCTGAAAAAAACATCTCCCGATGTTCCCTCGTTAGCTCATTAGGTTAAATTGTTTAAGTTAGAACTATAGCTGCTGCCATGAACGGACGGGGATATACTCTTACCTTACGTGATTTTGTACCCAAACAGCACTGCAAAGTTTGTATTTGAGCGAGTACTTTCGAGTATCGGCTCGTGAGATTGACGTTTAGATGGTGGGGCTGGTTAAAAAAGGTGGGTGTCTTGACTCCCGACCAACGATTTCCAAACCAACTCCAAATAGAAAGTTTCATTTTTTGGTTCAAAGCCCAGTCGTTACGGGGTCCAAGATGACGGATTAGGCTTGGGGATTGGGAATACGAGCAACACCGAATTCGTCTGGACAGTTTGAATGTTTCTTTGCTGGTGGAAGAGCAGCGGCTCAAATTAACATCCCAGCAAATTTTATTTCAGAACGAGGAACGAACAACCTTAAAGTGCAACTTTTGAGACTTCAGGTTGCCACAACGACTGTCGATGACATAATGGTTTACACTGCTCCGGAGTGATTTTTTGCTGTGAGTAAAAGATTCAAATTAAACAGTAACCAAAATTCTAAGCAAATGTATTTTCTATAATTTGGAGACGTCTCATATTCTCGGTCGCTCTAGGGTGTCTGCTTCAAAAATCCTCTTTTATATTAGGCATGACATCCACTTCAGTTTCTTCAAACAAATCAAACCTTTTTTTAAAGTTAATAATTTTGGTTACAAATTTATTCAACTTTTACTTTGAGTTTAATTGTTACATTGCAATATTGTGAATGACTGCAGCAGATACGATAACAGTTAAGCATGACTTTAACTTTAACTTTAAAAGTTTCAAACATTCAAATAGTCTTTTCCAAATGCCGAGTGTTACGCTTAAGTTATAAAATTATAAATTATATTAAATAAAAATATTCTAAAAATTATATTGGGCCCATTCCCGTAATTGTATAGAGCGCCTGATAGTATCAAGGTTCATACTACTTTGAGATTATAGAAAATTTACGGGAACGAAAATGTTAGAAAAGTTGTGATGGAATTAACAGCTGTCTATTATTAACCGAAATGTGTAAGGAAGATTGTCAAGGGGACAACTAGCCTGTGTTCATAAAGTCACTACAGAGTTGAGAAAATGTGTTCCCATCCCCACAACTCCTCTCAAACAGAATTTGTTTCTCTTGAGTTTGAGTGGAGAGGATTGAATTGAGGGACTATGACATTTATACATGCCTCTGAGTTGATTAGAACTAGTGGGAGCCTCATAGTGTTTTCAACCAATCAGAGACCTCCAAAATGAGTCACGTTTCATAGTTGTATTAATCTCATAGTTTCATAGTCCTACAGTACTATGAAGCGTTCTATACAATTGCGGGAATTGGGCCATTATGTTACAAATGTGCCCTTTTTTCAAGTGTATCTTTTTTTAACCTTTTTATGACTAGAAAAAACACTTAGCTTTAAAGGGACACGTTGAGTGTCATAAATTTTTAAATTAAATGAAAATACTTTTAAGGGCCTAGGTTTATAAATAGTAAGCAAGTTAGACTGCAAGGGTCAGTGCTTCAGCAGAGGTCTTTTTGGACCTTAACTGAAGAACTACCCGCAAGGTCTTATTGTTCCTTGCTTGAACACTTATTGTTTCTTGAAAACTTCCCGTGAGGTCTTCTTGTTCCTTGTATCTTTCTACCCTTTGGTATGTAATATAATTAATACTTTAAATGAAATATTTTTTTTTATAAAACTAATATGAAGTAGATCTCCTTGAACGCAACACCGAGCATTCTCTCAATAGTATTTTTTGTTGTGATTTGAGCTTTATTGAATCTGAAAATCAGAGTAGTGTAGCCTGTGTTGATGTCTAATTAAGTCAAATATTCACCTGTATTGAGCTCGAGTGACTGGATTGGACACTGGAATCATCAAGTAGTTGGAAACAATATATCCGCTGTTTCACAACAGTAGCCGTGGAATTTTGCCTCCTTCCCAATCATCATATATTTTACTATTTTCAAGAATTTGGGTATCATAACCATTTCCATACCAACGACCAACAATTTTTTTGAAGTAAAGAATAGCATCACAAATTACTTGTACATTCACAGAAAAATATCTTTTTCTGCTTCGGAAAAGCTCATCATTTTCACCTCCGAGTGAAATAATTGCAATATGCGTCCGAAATTTAACGTTTAATTGTTAAAAAAGATTGAGTTATGGCCCTCTTAATAAAGAATTTGTGTAATTAATTACCTGGGAAGCCAGCTATTTTCTTACTGCCTGAACAATCTCATTTGTGGGGAAATAAACAAACCGTGATCGAAGTTCCTCAATAATCCTGGATACTGGTTCAATTAAATTCCTCACAGTTTGTTGAGACACGTTGTTCAAATCAGATAAGTAAAGCTGGTAACTTTCCGTAGAATAAAACCTCAGAACACAGGCAACTTGAATAATTGGTGAGAGATGAATTGTGGTAGGCAAAATATACGGTTGTATTAATTTTCGCAAATAAATTACCGTTTTTTTGCACAAATGGAACCTGTCCTTGAAAGCTAGTGTCGTAGCTTTCAATTGGATTACATCTGTCCTTGAATCTCGGAAGCATCTTACGCTTACGGCATTTAAGCTAAGCAGGATATTTTTATACCGTTCCAAAGACATTTCACTATTGGCTAAAGTGAGAGAAAAGGGTCGTCTAGGCATCCCTAATATTTTTAGCAAAAACTTGAAGATAAAGTGGTAGTGCATACTAACACTTCCCATTATTTGTACTCTAGGCGAAAGTTTAGTGTTCCCTTAGTGGAAGTGAAAGTAGAGGGATAGGGTAAACTTTGATTTTCATTATTTGTGCTTTAAAGGATTAGGAAACGGGTCACTGCTACTTTACTAACGCTAAGTGCGCATTGTTTGTGGGACCTGTAATCCCCAAGATTCTTATCCATAGAATAGGATTGAATGCATCAATGTCTCATAAAGTTTTATACAGGTGTTCAAATTTGTAGTTCATCCCTTCCGCAAGAGTTCCATAACTCTCCCCATATTCTTGACTTGGTTTTAGCGTCTTTTAATTGTTTTGTCAATATTCCTGAGCTAAAAAAGATATCTCTTAAGGTATGTGTATTCCGATGCAATTGGTACTAATTTGTGTCTGTAATAAACTTTTTCCGTGTGTCTTACTCTACCTCCACGTCTGAGTATTACTAAGTTTGTTTTGTCCATGTTAAGTGTTAGTTTTCATTTACCCAAATAATTTTTCATTGGGTAAATTTTTGCGCTGTAGTTCAGGAGGAAGCACAACTGTCATCCGCGTAAAGCAGTAAGCCGATTTCTGAATATTCGTTCACTTGAATTCTTTTTGTGTTTTTGAGGCATTCCCTTAAGTCTGAAATATTTTGTGAGAATAACAAGGGGCTGATATTGTCTCCTTGCAATAGACTCTGTGTAAGTTTCAGTTTTTGATGATTGGTCTACTGCTGTCATTTTTGACTTTGCTGGCGCCGTTGGACATATGCTTTTTTTGAGCGGGAGGGATGTTCCGCAAACAAGCGGTTCACCTTGTGCACAGGCAATTCGATTTCTTGCGGAAGAGGTAAAATTTTAAGTTGGGGTTGTCTTTTTTTGGGACGAGGGATTTGGGAAACATAACGGTCGGAGAGGCCTAAGGGTGTTTCTACGGCATAAAACACAGGCGTTGGGTTTTGGGGAAATGGAATTTCTGGAGGCAATAGAACGGTTTACAAGATAGCTGATTCCGAAACTTTGTCTTTGGGATATTCAGTAAGTGGAAGGCTTATTTTAATTATGAATGAGAATCAATAAATCAATGCACACAAAAAATGTATAAAAATTTATTTGGCTAAGATGATGTGTGAAGCTTGAACCGTGCCTTCTTGGTTCTGGGAGATGGTAGCTCCCAGTCTTGAATTGGATGCATCGGTGTGGAGTAAGTTGGGAGAATGGTCTTCGGGCTACGCCAAAACGGGGGCTTGGGTTAGTTTAGACTTAGTAAAACCAAAGGAACTCTACACCTTTTTTGGAGAACTGGTGAAGTGGGTAGGCAATTTTGGCGAAGTTCTTAATGAATCAATAGGACAGAATCGGCTGCAATAATGAGCCCAAGAAACTTCAACTGCTGCAGCGAAATCACACTTATGCGATTTTAGGATTTGGTTGGTTTTGCGGAGGGCAGCGAAAACAAGTTCGAGACGTACAAGCTCGGCAGGAAAATCCGGGGAATAAACCACAATATTGTGGGGCGGTGGTAATTTAACTATCCACTTTTTGTGGCACGGTGTCGGGTTGGTTACTCGATAAGTTATTTGATTAATTGGTTTATGGGAACTGAACTGCTTGGTTTTCTAAAGGTCCTAATGGTAATTGCCAAATTTACCGGATGATTTCTTAAGTAACTACTTTTGGATTATTATACCAGATTTTGCGTAGTCCAGTATGACTCCAGACACTGGGTTGATGCATCTCAGAGTTGGGTGCGGGAGAGCTTGGGTCTGCTACTCTGGCACTCTCCTTGAGTCAGGTACCTGGTACTTGTTTTTTCCATGAACGACGGGATGCTCTTTTATGGGGTGGATGGATCGAAACTTTCTGCCTGTTCTCTGGGGTTGACTTGATTGAAGCTCTCCGCCTGTTCTTTTGGTGGACTGTAGGCACTGCAGTACGGACCCAATCCGAGCTCAGGCACAGAAGTACGAACTTCACCGAACTCAGGCACTGAAGTTCTGACTTTACCCGAACTCAGGCACAGAAGTACGGACTTTGCCCGAACCCAGTCACAGTAGTACGGACCCGGCCCGAACTCAATCACAGAAGTACGGACCTGCCGGAACTTCGTTTCTTTTTACGGGAATCGGAGTCTATTACTGCTACTGGAAAGGGAATCACTAATGTTGAGTGATGAACACTTCCCAAGGAACTAGTCTTTTCTTGGTTTGACTTACTCTGCTTGAGGAACTCTCCTGGTCCGGAGGCTCTCTACCATGAGGTTTGATTCTTCTCCTGCTGATAGTCTTCCCGGAGAATACTGTTCTGGGGAATATCCGTTGGAAGACCAACGGAGTACTCGGCTCCGGTGTGTCAGGTATCGCAGGAGCCGACGAGTGTTCCGTTCTCAATTCCAGGAGTCCCGCTCAGTCTTGCGGTACCAAAAGTACCAGAGACCGGTTACCATAGAGGTATGCGCTGTTGTACTTGACAAGATCCGAAGACTTGTGTTGCTCGCTAAGGATGAAAGTTGCCACGCGGGACTTACACGACTTTAAGCAGGGATGAAGCCTTGCCGAGTCAACGGTTTCCTGTTGGTCTAGAATTCTTGAGTACAATACTCTTACGATGTGGATAATTATATGCCTTTCTCTCTTTAGCTAACTATAAGCAAAAAAAAGATCCCACAAAAAGCTCTTACAACGCTTAAAGTTAAAAAACGAATGGAGCAGTCCTTCCCCAGTGGCGATAACAAACTCTCCTATTTATGTTATCTCTTCTCACCACAAAGGAGTACTGTTTTCCTTATTTCTGCGAATTTGCCTGGCCCCATTAAGTTAATTCATGGACCCAGGGAAATTCACTTTGTTACCAAAACCCATAATAAACCCAACATTAATAAGTCGGATAATATCCAAATTTATGCTTATGCCACAATATCCTCAAGGTATGCTAAGCACATTGACCACTTCAATTTTCCCAATACTGAGTCAATGAGTCCTTCAAAAGTCGCGGGAGCATCACAAAGACTAAAGGGCAGGACATTAAATTGGTAATGTGCATCGGGGTGGCAGTTTTTTTCTGGTCTGTGGGGTTTAGCTCTACTTGGTAATAAGCCTGGAGGATAAAATTTTGACTCCACTGAGGCGGTCTAGAGCACCGTCAATTCGTGGAAGGAAACAACTTTCGGTACGATTAACTGTATTCAAGCATCCTTAGTCTACGCAGAACCTCCAGCTAACGTCAGGCTTTTTTAAAAGGACGACTGGTGCACCCCAGGGAGAATTGGAAGGGGTTATTACATTTGCATATAACATTTTATCGTTGTATTTGGCAATTTCTGCGTGTCCTACGAAAGCCTGCACAGTAGGGACGTTGTCGGATGTGTGGGGCACCGCAGGTGTCTATAAAATGTTCGGTAATGGGAGTACGACCAATATGGTCTGGGGATAGAGGTAAAATATCCCGATATTCGAGGAGAATTTGTTGTAGTTAGGTGCGTTGGAAGAAAGGAAGGTTTGGACCAATTTTAATGGGGGAAAGGAGTTTGTATTTTGGGAGTTCTGACTCGGCGTCGCGGGAAACCAATGAAATTTGTGGCGATACAGGTTTGACAATGTCCTAGTCTTCCATCCTGCACTCGATCATCGAGCCAGTAAAAGCCTCACACAAACCCAGGTGGTATTATCGGGGAAGTTTGATGGTTTGCTGTGTAAAGTTTGTCACAAATGTGTATCCCTGTCCATTTGAGAGAGAAACCACACATTTGCCATGCACAAGGTAACGAGAATGTGCTGTTTGACTACGTGTGGTGATGAGAATATTACCGGTGAATTGAGTGGGGATCTTGTATTTTACTTCCCTGGCTGTATGGGGGCTTACGAGAACGGGTTTTTGAACTTTAACTGTGGATACTAGGTTAGTATCAATGGAATCGTCGTCGAGACAGTGGTGAGATCAGAAGAGAAATCTGATTCAGACGGGATGGATGATCCTGTGGGTACATCAATTTCCGGTTTGGGCAAAGGAATAATTTCTGAAGTTAAAAGATTTGTAACTTGACCTGTTGCTAGTATTGTGTAGGGTGTTCGAATTGGGTGGCTAGGTCCGATGATTCGGATGGAAAACTCGTGGTTTGTTAAAGAGCCTTAAGTGATTGCTTCGTTTTTGTAATCAAGGATGATTTGGTTGGTTTGGAAAAATCTATACCCAGCACAATCTAGTTGCTTAATCCGGGAATTATAAAAAAGAATTCTGTGAATTATTTTTCTCTAATGCGGAAGGTGAGTTAAGAAACTTCACTAATAGTGAAGACATTGGACTTATTGATGGAG
Source organism: Holacanthella duospinosa (assembly GCA_002738285.1). NCBI lineage: Eukaryota > Metazoa > Arthropoda > Collembola > Poduromorpha > Neanuridae > Holacanthella > Holacanthella duospinosa. Next base: position 267,506 of record NIPM01000147.1, on the reverse strand, counting down.
AAATGAAAGGCAAAGGGACTTACAGTGCGTTTGGAAGCTGAAGCCTCGGAGAACTAACGTAAAATGTCTTCTTTCACAGCGGAGATGGATGCGCCGGAGTCAATAAGTGCATTGAAACAAGTTTCTAATGTGTACGGAATAAAGGAAAAAAACGGATGCGTGTCGGCGGCTGAGTGGGGTTGCGTCTATCAACACGGTTGCTCCGTATTCGGAATCAGAGTAGTCAGGAAATTGCAACTTCGGGCCGATGACATGCTGGAAAGTTGCAATAACATTGGGTGTTGTCATAAACTTTGGATCTGTCTTACAGGGGTTTTCCGGCAGTATAGACTTGGCCTTAGTCTCGTAGTCCGAGAAATCCAAACTCATTAAAAGTACTGGTAGAAGAAGATTTTTGCGGTTATGGGGTTTGAACAACCCATATCGGAATGGTTTGGATGATCCTCCAGGTCGAACTGGCATGATCCAGGGGTTTCCCGCGGTTCGAGTGGGCCGGATACGAGAAACAGATGTTAAACAGATGCAACCTTGAACGAAGAAATGGGTTGCTTGAAAGCCTTCGATGTAACTTTTGGGATAAGTGGGAATAGGGGTGGAATTGTTTTATTTTCAAGGGATTTTGATGGCGAGGGCAGGTGCGTGGAATTTACATAAGAGAAGGGTAAGGAAAAACTGTTTGGAAAATTTTTTGGGTTGTTGGTTGGAAATTATTGGAATTGAGCGGTTTAGGGTTATTGGGACTTGTAGGTAGAAGAAAAGCTGGCAAGCCTGACGCTCCTGTTGCGTCAGGTTTGTCAGTTTTCCGACGGTTTGTGGGTATTTGGGTTTGGGTGATATGTAGGGTAATTTGTGTTTTGTGGTTGTTGTGGTGGATAAGGTGTATAGTGGTCAGAGGGTTGTGAGTATGGTTGATACTGGCTGTATTTGGGTAGGTGTTGATAGTATGATTGTGGAGGTTGTGTAAACTGTGGTGGGAAAAGAGGAACAGAAGGTCTCATTCGAGGCGGGAAGTTAGTTGGATAATATTACTGTGCTGGGTAGGTGGGTGGATTAAGTCTTTGGTTGTTTTCTGGCGACGATATTTTTCCAGCAATGGCGGTATTGACGCAGTCGCTTACAATGATGACGAACGAATCTGTCATCTGTGGTTTCTCTTAAATTGGGATTGAAATCGAGACGTGGGAAACAAGAAGGGTATGGCTATATCCATCTCCATAACAGATGGTCGGTCGTTTTTGAAAATTAGAAAATGGGACGCTTGTGGCAATTTCCGAGTGTGTACCTCATTGTACCTTCGAAGTTTTGTCACCAATTCTACAAGGTATTTTATAAGGACTAGGGCTACACCTTCCCGGATAGTAGTGGAACACGCTATCCGCAGCTTTTCAACCTTAGCCATTCTCCCATACCGGCAAAACAACCACCTTGAGCGATGGGTGCAATTTTAAATGAAGTGGAAAAACCACTTACGTATCTAAGAACATGTTTTGTGTATATTTTTTTCACGACAATAAGTGTAATGTTCGTGCAGTTCTTCTAATATAATGTGCGAATGTTTTCAGGTGGTGTATAAACGGCGGTTACGTATGTAACGGTCGTGTCGCAGTTCGCGTTTATACCTATTAAGCATTGATGCACTCTAATTACATTATATTTTTTGATTGTGAATACAATTCCTCTGGATTGTATTCATTTTGAATGGTTGTTGTCTTCATAGCGATTAACTTTTCGTCAGTGTTTAAGCTAGCAAATTCGGGGTGTAGCATTGTTTTAGGGCTGATGCTAGTACTTTCCCTTAGCCTTTTAGTTGATGTTACACTGACCTTCATCCCACTGGCCCCACTTAATACTTTTGTTTTAACTATATTTTATTGTCGCAGAAAGAGTTTTACCTAAGAAAGATGATTTTATCTTCTTGAGAGTCCACTCGAGAGTCAGCAATATCCGGCTCGAAGAACCAATGTTTGCTCGTATTGCAAATGAAGACAAAGGGACTTTTATTGGGATGTTATTTATACACAGAAACATAGAATAAGTTTTGAGGTAGATTGAGTAACGGAAACCACAGGGACAATTTTCATATTAGAAAAAGATTCAGAAACAGTGGTCAGGAACAATGATTAGTAGTGATTGCAGAAACAATGGTGAGGAACAGCTCAGGACTGATTAATAGTTATAACAGGGACAAAGATTTTACAAAAGCATATTTGACGAAAACAGGAACAGGATTGAAAAGAACACAGGAATGTACAGGAACAGAGTATGGCAGGGAAAGGATTTACTCAGAACAGGAACAAGAACAGAATTGATTAGAATGCAGCAATGAACAAGAACAGAGCAGGGCAGGAGCAAGAGTTAGCAGCAACACAATTGATACTATCAGGTACACATGAATTGATTCAAGGATTATCTTGACAATAGACCTGGAACAGGCACTAGAGCGATAATGTAACTTGGGAACAATTAGAACTGTTAATAATTTGACTACAATTGAATATGTAGCAAATGAGTGTAATTAAAATCAAGAGAGCGAATATGCGAACGGCCTTCCCCTTTAACTTCTAATCGTACACTGATTTAATTAAAAGGAAAATGAGCGCTTTTGAGATGCATAAAGAATAATTATAAAATAATGAATAAGTTTCAATAGGTAGGAAATTGTTTTGTTGGTAACGGGAACAGAACAACCGAAATGAATGGAAATCTTTGCAGCTGCATTCTCGTATATTTTTGAATTCACAGATAAAGTTAGTAGACACCCCCAATATTTTTAAGAACCTTCCAACCGAAGTTGTGCTTTGGAGTATCAAATGCATGGAAAAGATCAACAAAGCAAACATAATTCCTTTTGTTTAAGGAGTTTGATCTGTGCCATAGACATGAGAGTAATAATGTGGTCAACGCAAGATCTTCTTTTTCGGAAACCTGCCTCAAAATCCAACACGATGTTGTATTTGGTTATCCACTCCACCAGTTTACTATTCAAAATTTCTGTGAAAAATTTGAGTGATGCTCAGAAAAAAGATAGGACGGTAATTCGCTGGGTCTTCCGTTGAACCCGTTTTGAATATCGGACAAATTAAAGCATTTCACCATTGAACGGGGTGTTTCTCCGAATCAAAACATAGTTGAAAAAGGCATAGCAAAAGGACCGTCGAACTTATCTTGCATACACTAAGGTATTAGGTCTTCATCGGGTGCTTTCTCAGAATAAAGTGATTTTATGACCATGTGTGTCTTGAATGCATTGAATTCCCTGTCAAGGATTGAATCGGTGACGGTTGGAAGATTAGTGCAGCTCTGCAGAAAATTTGAGAAATGAAGTTTTCTATTTTCTGGTTAGTTATAGTTACGTATTATTTGTTGCTATCAATGTATTCTTTGGCTAGCAGTTTCGTTCTTCCACTGTCAGTAATCCTACGTAAAAGCTTAAGCGGGCGGTTTTTTCGTTCTTTTGCAATCAGTTCCAATTCATGTTGGACGGATTTTCTGAGGTTTTGGAGATTTGAATATCTTGAAGTTTTTGAATTTGTGAACAATTTCCGAATGTATAAAATTGTCAAAAAGGTCCAAGTCAATGAATTCAATCGAGGAATTACTTGTCTTCAATTTGAGTGATTTGAACAATTCATAAAGTTCGGGTTGTTTAACGGGGAGTTTTGGTTTTGGTCTAGAAAAGTAGTAATGGGAAATGATCCGAATCAGTCCAGTCGAGAACCTCAAGAGAAGCGACTTCACTAGATAGAGTAGGGGTTATGAGAAGTAAGTCTACAACGCTGTATCCTCCATTTGATTTATTAATAAATGTGAAATTGCCTGCTTCGTCGCCTGGAAGGAAGCTATTTCCCACTTGCAGTCCCAACTCTGATGCCCAGGATGTAAGATACGTCCGTTTCTGTTAACCACTAAATCTTTGCTGTTTCTGTTTTGATGTCGTGTTTTGATGTCGCCACTTACTATACAAGTTTTTAACGGAAAATGAATGGTTTCTTGAAAGAGATTGTCAAGATTGACTTGAAAGTGCTGAGTTACGGAATGTATACGAATACAAGAAAATATGGTGCTGGTGAACAAATTTAGAATCAAATTGCATATTCTGTTAATTTGAAAACAGTAACTCGAATCGAGAAGATTTTAGCCCAACTTTACACAAAACCAACAGCAGGCCTATCTTTGATGGCTTTTGTCGCAGAATGTGAGGAATAGTTATACGAGGTTTCTAGATCCGTTCCTTGCAACTCGCCATGAAACAGTCTCGGAGAGATAGAAACAAGTATGTTGAAAAAAGAGAAATTGAGCCCAAAAGTTAAAAGTCAGGTTAGTTACTATATACTATGTAGTACATTAAGATAAAGTTTGTAAAAATATTCCCCAATTAATTTAGAGCGAGGCATTGACAGGAAGTAAGATTTGCAGAAAATGGTGATTAATGAAGTTGGCTGGAATGTTATTGATGAAAATTAGACGTGGCTGAGGGTCAATAGAAATTGGGGGTTTGCGTGATTTTTTTCAAAACGCCATTTTTTCCAGCCTAGTTTCGACAATTAAATCTTCCCTTATGAATTGGGGCTGCCAGCAATTTTGGTCTAAGGCGGGACGCGGCGGTTCTTTTTTGAATGCAAAATACACTTAGCTTTAATTGGACGAGGTCTCTCTTTTCCAGGTAACCTTTTCCCAATCCTTTGAGCAATATCTCCCTTGGCCATTACGCCATTTGCGACTGTGGTGGATTTATCTTTCTGTATGGATTCGGGGATTTCGTGAAACAGTAGATTTTGTTTCCACAATTAATCGATCAGCTTGTTATTCTGCGTTTACATTTTCGATATCAGCATGGATTTGTGGTAATAGACGAGGATTGTTAGATGTTGGCTTCTGATTGTTTGAAAACATGGCTTTTGAGATCTGCGATCTCAATCCTTTGTCTGTCCATTAAGTGTTCCAATGAAGCTATTCTTGAGATAATTGTAGGAGTATCTGCCTTAACCCCTAAAATAGTCTCTAGAATTATCTTAACCATATCGTCATTTAAAGCCTTAAAGAAGTTGGAAAACCTTTAGAGCTAGAATTCGTCAACTCAGGTGACCTTTATGTCTGGCTAATAACGGGGAAGTTCAATAAGGGTTGCTGTATAGAATTCCCCACTGAGAGTCGAAGAGGATTGGGCGGCGTTTGGAGAGTACTAATAACTAACAGCTAGAATATTAGAGAAGAAAGGTAGAGAGTTTTATAATTAACGCCATGACGTATAAATTTTCAAAATCCGATGAGTTTCAAGAAACAGAAATGGAAAATATTGAGCCTATCCAAGCGGAATTCGCTGATGTATGAATTTGACAAGCGAATTTTACCAACCACAGAGATTCAATTGCTGAATTAATGATTAGTTAGAGCTTGCGGTTACAGTCCAATCTAAATTTAAACTATGACATTCGTTAGTCGATGAATGACGGGACAATTTACTATAAATGAAAATAATATTGATGAAATTGAACTTACACCACGTAGTTTAACTTCAAAAAATTGATAATTGACAATTAAATGTAGGGTCGTTCTTCATAGAATAATTCAAAGCTTAAATTGACTAATTTTTTATTTGTAATAACTTTACATACCACCCGATGCCCGCTTTTCTTGCTTCTTCGGAGTAAGTTTAGCTAATTAAAAAAATTTCTAAGAGCTAAAAATCAATTTTGAAACTGACGATTTTGGTGGTTAGAGACGGCAGGATTTCACCTATAGCTTGACTCAAATGGAATTGGGTAGAAATTTTAAAATATCATTGCTGTTGTGACTGATTATCTGTCAAGTTTATCGTATGTAGTAAATGGGCATCACAGCAGCTTAATAATTTCGTAAAAAAAAATGTCTTTGTCGTGGATTTGGGTATATATCTATATATGGTGACAACCTAGAGGGCTGGGACCTAGCGCATTCGATCAGCATCAAATTTCCAATAGGAATCACTTATCATTTACCAATTTAAGTGACTGTCTATCAACTTATATCGAGATAAGTTTGGAACTTGTTAAATAATTTCGTGGAAAAATGTCTTTGTCGTGGTTTTGGGCATGCATCTTTATATCATGACCACCTATATGGCTGGGACCTAGCGCATTCTATTCAGCATCAAATTTCCGATAGAAATCTCTTATCGTTTACAAATTTAAGTGAATCTCTACCAACTTATATCGAGATGTCTGGAACTTGTTTAATTATAGGGTTGAAAACTTAATAGAATAGTCTATGACAATGCTACAAGTTACAGCTGAAGTTTTAGTGAAGACCCCCGAACTGACCAAAAACCATAGAGCAAAGTTTACAATGTTGTCAATTTACATTTTACATGTAACACAAGTAAGAGGCGTGAGGCTAAAAAATATATTCTTATTCGAATAAAAAAAAACTTATTTTTTATGTTTATTCGAATTTATTTTATTTTTATATTAATTTTTTATGTTGCATTCATGTATGATGAAAACAACAAGTTGAGTTACTTAATTACCCACCTTAACTTGCTGCATTAATTTTTATTTCCAGGTGCGAACTCAGTATTTCCCAAATGCTCCTAGCTCTGATGACGTTTGTTTGGCTTTGTTGGTATGAATGATGATGGTGATGACTCTCGCAGTTGTGGAAGGTGCTGGTGGCCCAAAGGTCACTGGGGTTGAAAGCAGAGGTGTCCAATAAATTTAACTCAATTTGATGGTTTATGAGGAATTATACTTTATTACTTTTTCTACTATTAGACTAGAAACCTACGAGAAAGAGAGAGTGAGTTTTCAAGTTGAGAGAGGTTATGGGTAAAACCTGAGAGAGCGAAACGCCTTGAGAACCAAATGCCCCCGATTTTCTCCTCGGATTTGCTTTTTATCCCCAATTCCAAAAGGCGTCCAAGGTCCTTTAAAACTCCGTGCTCGTCGCTGATTGGATGTTGCCAACCTGCGACGTGACATTGAGTAACCTCGGAATTTTAACCTTGAACATGCCATCCCGTTGTTTTATTTTTACATTCGTTTTTCTACGTCTTTAATTCTCCGAACTCAATTCGGAGAATATTGACGTACGTTAACCTTGATGGTTTTGTGAGATATTTGCAGTTTTCCGTCTCATTCTCTCCGAGTAGATCTCGAAGAGAATAAGCATAACATCATTAAGAATGAGCATAACACTAGCGAATGCTTTTATAATGGTGGGATAATCGTAGCGAAATGAGCCTTTTCTCATTGTCTGAGAGGCGAAAATGAAGAGAAGAAAAAAGCTTGCTAGGATGTTCTAAACTATACATTGAGCACACAAGAAACCTCTCCATCATCAGAATCATAATTGCTTACACTAAAAATGAACAATTTTTTGTGAAGGCTTTAGGAAATGATTCGCTACTTAAAAAAAAATTAGTTAAACTTTCAAATCTTCACAAAGAATGTTCGAATTGACGTAATCCGAATTTGTGCTTAATCTGTTGTTAATATTCGACACATAGATAATGAGTCAATTGTAGGGATTACACGATGACACATTGATGTATGCTGCTAAGTTGAGCATTGAATAAAACGAGAATCCAGGAAGTAGTGAATTGACGCTGCGACTACGTTATCAGAGGATACATAGGAGAATTTAATATTCTATAGTGATTTTGTGGAATGGTTGAAAAGGTCTAATGGATCAAATATGTAACCAATGTTGATCGCTCTCCAACTTCGTCGCCTCGCAGAATCCTTGATCCTTGCTGAAATGCCACCAACTTCTCCTTTACCATGTGACGTCGCAGAAAAGTTCCAGCTTGTCCTTACGTCAAAAACTTTAAGATGACGGATGATGTTAAAACAAATTGCAGTTTTTGTATTGCCTAACACAACCGTCACTCCAGTATTCGATGTGTTTAATCTTTGAGTGCTCCGCTAGAAATCATGATAGATAGGTTATTTGGAAGACAGAAAAAGTTTTTGTGTATTTTTAGCGTGTATTGGAAATAACCAAAGAAGAGAGGCATTCAGCTTTTGCTTTTATAGTGACCCATGCTGAAAAGGAATTAATTGTGGCTTGGCATGTCTACCTATGGAAGCTTTGAGGTGTATGCAGCACAATGAAGCTAAAGTTTTCACCAAAGTCTATTTGCACTATTGCCTTCTCTTCTTTTAACAAGTCGATTGTTCTCATATTCTTAAATATAGCGGCTTGCGTAGTGTAAATAAAATGATGTGGCAACAGAACCACGAACTTGGAATACAAAGAACTCGTCTACGCTGGCTCCTATTATCAGCAAGCCTCCCCTGCTTTCGGCCTTTGTCCATTGCGTGTAAGTAACAAATTCAGTGATATTCTTTTTCTCAAGTACTGCCAGCATCAACTTTGAAAAGGTTTTACGGTTTTGACGATTGCACTCTTTATAACTACCAAGCATGGAAGTATCTTTTCGCATGAACACCCCTCCTTCACGATTATCGCTTACAAGAGAATTTATAAGTTGACAACAATTACTGCTCAACATAAGAAAGTAAAACTATACTGAACGGCATAAAACTATATAGATACTGAAGTCCAGAAGAGCCAGAGCCCATCTTCACCATCAGTTTTACTGGAGGGTGATGTCTCAGATTGTATATGATAGCGAGAGGAGGACTAGAGACAGAGAGGTAGATGGAGAAGGAAGGTACGATTCCGAATGATGGTAATGATTACGTGAGATCTAGGACAGAGTAGTGGTGACCTGGGATTTTGCGTTTATTGAAACCAAGATACATCCACTTAGTACTTTTAAGTATTAACGGGCACATTCCTAATGAGAGTAGCCGCTCTTACTTCACTAGTGCTATCGGCAGTGTTAGTAAAGTAAGGTAGCGTGCTATCCCTAACTTTGGTATTTCTAATGAAATCGGCAACTTTCCTTAGTCCAATGTGCGTGGCCTGGATACAACTACATGTTAAGATAGGAGTTTGTATTGCCTACCCATAAAGTGTTAGTACCAACACCAACTAACACTTCGCGGCTACTAAAGTTAAGTAGAGGTAGGATAAGAAACGGAAGACGTGAGTAGGTGCAAACTACAATAATTAATCAAAAAATATTTGATACATTTTCGGACCAGAAAATTCTTCAAATATTCATAAAAAGTAAGTTTTGATGTGTTTTTAATTAATTTAGAGTGATTTATTGTTATAATTCAATTGTTTATGTGTAGTTGTAAGGTGTAAGTGAGGTCTCGACCTCACAAAAGTGTGAAAACACGCGCCAAAATTCAAAATTTGCAAATGAGACTCCACAGCGGGACAAAGTGTGAAAGTGTGATCAGATAATTTTCAGAAAATGTGATCAGTGATGATCAGATAATTTTTTTCACACTTGCTTACAACTTCTATTTCTCCGTCAATTAAAAACTTCAGATTTTCGATTTTAAATTGTTTTCAAGATTTTGATCAACGACATTGTTAATTTTTGATAGCATTTATTATTTATTAGCGTTTATTTATGACATTAATAACGCATTGATAGCGTTTATGTATTGCCTGCACTCAATTAAATAACCCTAAATAAATTACTGAAATTTTGAAAATTTAGCCTTATTTGATTGTTTTCCCATTTGGATTATTTAATTACTACTTCAAACCTAGGGCTCACCCGATTCCTCTTCACACTTTTGCACACTTTAGTACAGAAAGAGTTGAAATATTTTCAAGTGTGAAGGGTATAAGATCTCACCCGCTGTGGCTTCACACTCATGCGCGCTTCAACATAAAAGTGTGCAATAAAGTCATCTGTGAAAGTGTGAAACTAAAAAGGTAGACCCCTACTGTTTCAACAAAAACATGCTGAGCCTAAATTCAACCCTTGGAAAAAAGTGAATAAGGTAACGAAATGAGCGTGTAAAATTCGAGTTTGTTGGGTTCTTATTCAACACACACGTAATCAACATCTGTTAATCTACTTCCCGAATTCCCATCAGTCATACATTTATCACCTTATTCACTTTAACAAGGGTTGAGATAAGGCTCAGCATGTTTTTGTAGCAACACATTGGGTTGTTCTTCCTCAATTGTGTCAATCAGGTTCGCATCAAAATTTTCAAATTTCAAGTAAAACCAATTACGTGTTAGAGACACTCTTGCTGATGATGACTGTCATCTCAGAAAATAAAAATAAAATTGGGGTTTATCTAAAAAATTATTTTGAAAATTGGTAAATTGTTTTTTTTTAAGATTAAAATTTCTTTCCCATTGCTCCTTATGAGAAAACAGAAAAACTTTGATTTCTTTTATTTATATGTTGTCGCTGAATATAAGTCAATTTCTTGGTATGTGGTGAATCTAGGGGTCTCGGTGATTAAGATGGAAATTGGAACTGGACTTATATTTAGCGACAACATATAAATAAAAGCAAATTAAAATTTTGAAATCGACGGGGAAAATTAAAAAAAAATGAAACATGTTGCCTAATCTCTGATTGTTGGGGTATACAATTAGGGGGTGTCAAAAAATTAATAAGTTTTTGTCAAAAAATTTATATTCTGAATTTTTGCATTTCTCCACGAATCATGACATTTGAAGACTTGAGACGATTTTTTTCAAAAAAAAAAAAATTCTATTTTGAAAAAATAATTTTTTTTTGGAAAACTGTCTCAAAAGTCTTGAAATATCATGATTCGTGGAGAAGTGGTATAATCCAAAAAAAATTTTTTTTTTTTTTAATTTGAAAAAAAAATTTTGAAAAATATTTTTTTCAAACAAAATTTAAAACAATAATTTTTTATTCAAAGACTGTCTCAAAAGTCTTCAAATGCCGAATCGTGGAGAAATGCAAAAATGTAAAAAAAATTTTTTTTTGAAAAAAAATTTTTTTTTTCAATGTATTTAATCGATTGTTGCATAACAATGCGTGTGTCAATGGATTTAATTGAAATCTAATTGACAAAGGAAATTTACACATTTACTTAGTAGTTAATTAGCTATTTCTACCTATCTGTTTTCAATTTCAGCCGAACAGAACATATTTTGAGGTGAAAGGTCACAGGTGCCTTTTCTTAATGCAAATGATACTAAATCAATTATTGCACTCATTGATTAGCTTTTCGTCTATTTCTGGCTTTTAGTTTTCAATTTTAGCCAAAACTGAAATATTTTGGTTTTTGGGGTCACCAGTGACCTAGGTCAATAGAAATTCAATTAAATAAATTAATACGTTCATTTTTTGGTTAGTTGGCTAATTCTAACCTTTAGATTTTTATTTCAGCCAAAACGGAAACATTTTGATTTTTTGGGTCACCAATAACCTAGGTCAATGAAAATTCAATAAAATCAATTAACATGCTGATTAGTTGACTAGTTAATTTTAGCTATTAGTTTTTAATTTCAGCGAAATCAAAGGTATTTTGAATTTTAGGGGTCACCAGTGACCTAGGTCAACTACAAGTAATTACTATAATATATGTGGTGACGTATCACAGTGACAAGGTGCAATGACTTGAATAAATGTCAAGTCAATTCGTAATTAATTTTGAATATCGACTATGTTGTGGTACATTTTGGCAACATCTATTGTTTTCGAAAGCCACAACCATCAAACCAAAGAAAATTTGAATCCTCATCAAATTCATGAAATTGACGTTATTGAGGAAGAACTACCCATCTAATGTCAGGGTTAACATACAAAAAGCAAAACTTCTACAACGATATATGCACAACAACCCCGTGAATATTATGTCTCAGCGAAACATGGCTAACAAACCCTACACTTACACCATACATACTGAAGAAAGAATATATTCTAACAGTGCTGCCAGCACAACAAAATCAGAGAGGAAGACCATATGGAGGTTTCTGTCTATTGAGTTCCTTTTTCCATCCTAGGATAGAAAAAGGAACTCAATAGACATAACTTTACTTATACACACATTTCTTAACAATTTTAAAACTAGACATAAATAATTTACTAATCTTAATTTATTTATTTATTTGCCACCAGATTTACATTACAACCAGAACTTCCCAAGTAGCAAAGTTAGAAAGATTTTACATTGATTCTATATAGTCAGTTCTACCTGTCTATGTAGAATCTATAATGCTAAAATAAGAATCTTCCTAGATTCAATGTAAAATCTAGATAGATTTTGATCGCTTTTCTCATGGAATTCAAATGGAAAATAATGTAGAATGCGCGACATTCTAAATTGATTCTATTATACCTAACAACCTGTCTATATAGAATCTTCCTAGATTCTATGTAAAATCTGGATAGATTTTGATCGCTTTTCTCATGGAAATGGACGATTAATACACAATAACTATTAACAAAATAAATACATAAAATTAATAAAAGTAGATCGTCCAGTTATTCTCAAGTGACACCGCGTAAGATGGATAGAGGCACCGAAAAGGCATTCATATATGCTTGCGACATAATAAACTTAGATAAAATAGTCAATAGATAATTTCTTACTACAAGATCCTAATTTGATGAATTCATAGAACTTCCAAGATTTGAAAACCAGCTCACCTAATTTTACAGCAACTTCAATTCTTTTTCTTGATATATATGGAGTCCTGAAACATTTATAGTATTTTCATCAATCCAGATATCAGGAACTACTGCTAATTAATTCTTGGCTCTTGAGAATTGGATTGTAAAATTTAACGAACAGATAACATGATATAATTTGATCCCGCCACAGACCCATTCGCTTCACATATGTATCATCTATATAGAATCGGTCAAACTCCCATCTACAAATACCCTAATTTTGTATCTATTGACACTACTTAGAACCGAGATAGAATTTGGTATCCATATTTTACATGGAAATTGAAACTACTCTACCATGTAGAATCTTAGTAGTTACGCCGAAAATGTCCAAGTCAGTTTGATTTCCGTCTAATTCTATTTAAATCTACCTAGCCTCTTTCAAATTTGCTATTTGGGTTGGAGCAAATCTTTGAGTATATACAACATTTGTCAGATTTAACTTCCAATATAATCATAACGGGCGACTTTAACGCACGCTTGGGCTCATTATCAATAGTGGGGTCTGATAGATGTAGCCGCGACTCTAAGCTCAACAAGAAATGCTTAAGGCTACTTCAGAAACTACTCGAGCATAGGTTAGAAATAGGTAACGGCGACAGACAGGGCGATTACACATGTATAGTAAACACTGGCGCCAGCGTAATTGATTTACTCCTTTTCTCCCCCAGAATGTCCAACCTAATCTCAAAAGTTTCCGTCCTTGACCTTCCATATTCAGGACACATGCCAATCATTACCAGTCTCGCTATGGATGGTCCGAAATCACCAGGCGATGTCAAGCTTGCGGTTGAGGGTATTTTAGGGTATTTTAAAAGGCCCCGACATGGAGGGGTCTGGGTCGATGGCTCAGACCATTATAATAAAAGTCAGACTGTTTTGAAAAATAATCTGTTGCTCGAAGCCCCCGACATGGAGGGGTCTGGGTCGATGGCTCAGACTATTTTAATAAAAGTCCGACTGTTTTGAAAAATAATCTGAAATCCGAAGGCGCAGAAATGAAGGGGTCTAGGTCGATGGACTAGACTATTTTAATAAAAGTCAGACTGTTTAGAAAAATAATCTGTTGCCCGAAGGCCAGACATGAAGGGGTCTGGGTCGATGGACTAGAATATTTTAAGAAAAGTCGGATTGTTTTGAAAATTAGTGTCTTGACCATATGTCGAGACTATTTAAAGAGAATAGTCTGTTTTTAAAATTTAACAAATTTTGTATGGAAAGTGCCAGACTATTTGCATAAAAGTGAGACTGTTTTGTAAATTTTGGAACCATTTTGCGCATAATGTTATGGTCATACATGCAAACTCCATTAGCACTCTGATTTCATTCCTTATGGCCTGTTTATAGTCCGTTCATNATTTCACAATTAGTATAATTTTGTATTTTTTCACAGAACACGAAGCCTTAAAAGAAAAAGGGACAAAACTCTAAAAATTAAAGTGACCGAGGTTTCTGCGTAGTTGTAATAATGGTTAACTACTATAATAATATTTCATTTTATAATATTTTATTATTTCAAATTTAGTAAAGTTATCTCTCTCAACAATATAAGTCGACTATTCCGCAGTATGGTTGCCTGATGAGTTGATTGAGCCACTGCTGCCACAAAAAACGCATTTTTCCAAAAACTTATGAGCCACTGCTACCACAGGTTTCTGTTCTAGGTTTTTTTGAGGTGTGCAAATTCTCAATTTGAACTCTGAGAACAAGTATTACTACTGCTTCCACAAAAAGAAACAAATTTATGTGATACACACTTTAGATATATGCATATGCATGGGATCGATTTGGTACTACACGTTCAAATTCAACATTCTTAAAGAGTCAACGCTGAAGTATGTACAATTTATTGATATTTTGAAATCTGTTTGTTTACAAAGAAAGAAAATCATATCTGTACATCATATATGTAAACATTTAAAGATAATGTTTTAATATTTTAGTGATTTTTTTTCGACAGATTGCACAAATGTGTACCGATGTGGAGCAGGGTAGACAACTACAAGATGACCACATGGAAGAAATAGATGTGAAATTTGTCTTACATGGCATATAGAACATAAGATTCTTGGCTGTAGTTCAGATGTTACAGTCCTAGCTAAAAACTATTTATTATTAGGAATTGTTTCATAAATGAATACTGTGTGCAGAATTACCTTGGGTATATCTGTTGTGACATCACCAGTCTCCTGATACTTTGTTGTTTCAGTCTGTAAATCACCATTCAGAGGGGCATTCTCGCTTGATATTTGTTTAACAAAAAAAAAAGTTTTAATTACTTGTACAGCAGTATCGTTCCTGCTACATCTGTTGAGAAGAAAACATGCACAGCGGCCGTAATTAACTGCATGCTCCAACCATTCGCCATCATCCTTCTCCCATTTCCGTAGAGCACCGGCACAGTAGGAGGTAACTTAAGCAGCGATTCCAGTGAAGAAAAATCCTGCCTTAGGTAGTTTCAAAGGATTCTGAATTTGAGAATATACCTGAAAATAAGTGGATAGGATTAGCAAAGATGATTTAGGTCTTGTTAATTGCTAATGACAAGTTGTGACTTAACTGACTCTGACTGGTTGTAAATTAGTGTGAGCGGTTATGCTGTGGCATAGAAGTGTAACTAATTCTTATTTAACTCTTGGAATGAAGGACAGGCACAGACAAAAGATCTAGGAACTTAAATTCATAACTTTGAATTGAATGTCTAAGGACACTCATGCGCTTACTCTAAACTCTGCTGTTTCTAACCTTATCGCAATGACCAATGATCACGGTAATATTTATGTTGACTTTCTTATGCCCGAAAAAAACCACATCCTGTAATCAGACAGGATGGTTCTGATGAGCAGTGAATGACAATAACTTTGAATTGAGTCACATCCCTTACGCCAGCAACCAATCACGTTCTGTGGTCAGACAGAAAGATTCCAATGACCAGTGGATGACAATAACTTTAAGTTGAGTGTCACGTCCCGTTACACTTATCTCATACTGATCAGCTGGACTTGAAACGAGTAACTTCTTATGATCGCCGTTAGAATCCCTATAGCGAAATGAATCCCCTGAATAAGCCTGCTGTCACTTCCTGACCACTCCGTTCCCTTAATAATTACGGCTCTTTTAAATCGATGAACTAAGTATACATAAATTAGTTTGCTTATCTTATTTACTTTAAGCAAAAAGCGCGCTAGCAGCTGAGACTGGTGTAATTGCTTATTCAGATTATAATTAGATTGTGTAATAATAAGTGTGATACCAAATTGCCAGACAAACCAACTTTGAACTCGATCCTTCGATCCTTTAATTCCGACTTGATCTCTGCACAAGCACTGAGGCACAGGCAAGTCACTAGGATGAAGAAATGATGAGAACAATGGATGAAGAATCCTGTTTTTGGTCCGTCTTGTTCTCTCTTGTTTTTACCAATGACCTAGATGGACACTTGGACTCAGTGACTAAATGAATCACTATCTATTTGTAATTGTATCTTTTGTATATCTGTTGTAATTTAGACAGTGATTTATTCCACAACTTGAGCTAAAATTCACCCAGTGGTTAAATTGAATCACTTTAGACAAATTAACATGATCTAATTGTTCAAGTAATTGAATTAGAAAAAAAGAAATCCTAACAGTGTTTGATGACTTTAGGAGCTAGAAAGCCTTACTGTTCTACTCGACAGACAGAAAGCGACTTTTTTTTACAAAAGTGTGTGGCTTTTCCTCTTTGGTTTGATGAGTTGGCTTTTCCGGGAAAACTTAAGGAGGGAACCACTAGACTTCCAACGCAATCACTAACAATACCCATGAATTAAATGAGGTTAATCTAGCTTCTATCGTTACATATATTCCAAACATTGGTCCATCACTCGTAGTCACTGGCAAGGTAGTAAATTTTGATTGGGCCATGTCCTATCTAGTGTATTACTAAACTTATACTGAATCATGATTATCCTTTTTCTAAATCGGAAGCTTTTTTTTGCTGTACCGTATGTAAAATTCAACCACCTAACTGGAGCAGGAGGAGAAAGAACCCATTCTTGTGTGTTGGAAGATTTTTATACTGGATTGTCACATCCATTTCCATCAACTCAATTTTTTTTAAGAGCTGTTTTTTCATTTTTTCTTCTGGTGTAACAACTATTTATTCAAAATGGGTGATAGCTCGCTGCTGTACATTTGTTGCATTTGCTTTTGCAAGATAATTTCGGAGTTTATTTACAAAAATACTAGTCGGAACATTACATTTTGCAGAATATTGAGAAATGTGCCAACACCAAGAGAATCAACATCAAATTTCAACGTTGGCTGTAAGAAAAACGAGAGCAAATCATGAATGTTGGATCCTCTATTATTTGGTTGACAATAGTCTCCCATGAGATTATTTGAGGGTATTTGCGGAGTATTGCCACAAGTGTCTCCACACTCTTTCCAAGCTTAGTAGAAAATGTAGCAACCATATTAGTATCATGTTGAACAATGTCGATATTTTCCTTGTTATAGGATTGTAAAATTTGTAACGCAGTTTCACTTTGATTAGAATCCTGTACTGGAGGTGTATATAGTTTTAACTTCAATTCTTGTAAATGACTGTTTATATCCTTAACGAGTTTGTTGTACAGAATCAGCTTAATGCCGTCTGGAATATTTTAGACGCTTAAAAGATGATAAGCAACTTTATGTTTTTCGAAGAACACGGACTCACAACTACTTTTCGGAAAAGTTTGAACTTTCATCATATTTTTATATTCCGCTTGAGGAATCAATCTCATTCGCTTGGCCATTATATTCCAATGGCATGCCCAACGACGTTGGCTGCAAGCCAAAACAATCTATCAAGAACAGACAACTCAGGTGCCAGAAGCAAAGATAGAAAACCACCATGTTGTACCAGAATGTTTTTTTTGTGATACCCTTGACTTCGCTAGTTTTCGAATGTGCTTTCGATGTCGTTTCAACTTTTTCTTTATATTCTCGTCTAGGGGAACATTTCCAAGGATAGTATTTAGTGCAAGTTGTAAAATTGCATTAATGTTATCCTTGGAAGCTGATCGGAGAAGAAATATTTGCTTATCTCGTTTACTGTGCTGAAGTTTAGTAAAAAATCCACGATTGCGATGAATGCGATCCATTAGCACAAGCTTTCTGCTAACTTTTGTAAGACACCTACAAAATTATGAACTGCACAACGATGTGGTTGAGAATAAAATGGAAAGATGCAAGCTATGTTTGACTTGTATAAAGGATTTGATTCACATCCCATCAGTCTGATAGTAAGTACAGGCACATTGGGTTGAAATTCTGGCAGAGTCGTCAAGAACTGCGTATTTTCAACTCCAATCAAATACTCTGTATCAGTAAGTCAGAAATTCTGGAAGAGATACTTCAATTGAGTCAAACAGAAAAATTTCATATTCCAAGGAATTCCAGTCACATGATCTTCATAATAAAAAATAACGTTTTGGTTTTTTCTTGTCAATTTCAATAATGGTATTTGTGGATAAAATATGTAATATTTAATGTTTTCTCTCATACTTCCNCTCCAATCAAATACTCTGTATCAGTAAGTCAGAAATTCTGGAAGAGATACTTCAATTGAGTCAAACAGAAAAATCTCATATTCCAAGGAATTCCAGTCACATGATCTTCATAATAAAAAATAACGTTTTGTATTTTTCTTGTCAATTTCAATAATGGTATTTGTGGATAAAATATGTAATATTTAATGTTTTCTCTCATACTTCCAAGTTTCTTTAACACAAATTTACTAGTTAAATAGTAGCATTTAGTATCAATCACAGAAATCATTTTGGACAATAAATGATATGGTTTTCTCCCGGTAATATTTCACTCTGGAATCTTAGGTTATCGGGTGTTGCTGGGTGACAACTTACAAAAAGATATGAGTAGGGGTCTTGTGTAACTTGTTTGTAAGCATCAAATAGAAATTTATTCCTTTCAGGGAAGAGTTGCCTACCCAAATATTGCACTTAGGAGCTGAATGTGATAGTTTTTTTATTTGTATAATAATGAGTACAGTCTCAAAGTAGTTTTCTCCATTGGGACCCATTATTTTATTTATGTTTAAAATAGAGTGTAATTGTAACTAAACCACGATCAAAATAAATTTCATCCCCGTATTTGTCGCGGAGTGTAATATAAACGCTTTCTATGCTTCGACGAGAGAGTGGTAGATAATACGTTCTCTGGAACGTTTCTATCACTGCTTTACCATCAGCTCCTCTTATATTTGTAACAGTGGGACCAACGTGCTTTCAACTATTTGTGGTTCCACGATGTTTGTGTAGATAAACAAATGATACTTCCTCGCGGTTAAATCGAAAGGATATGTAGCCCAAACTTTGGATTTTATACTTTGGATTTCTTCGTCAGAATGGTAGAAGTGGGTTATACCAATGAATCCCAACATATCTGAAAGTTCCTCCTAATTTTTTGCTTGGTTTTGTGTTCAAATATCAACTGTATACGATTTTTTGACTGATCAAATTTCAAGCCAATTCCTGCAAACGTCACACTTAGAAACAGAGTGTCAATAGCGTTTATTAAATCTATACAACTTATATACTGACAGGTTGGTATGTCGAGTTGCTCACAGTCTGACCCTCTTTCATTATCTCCAGCATGTGTTACGCAAATTCTATTCTCATTCGCTCTACCTGTTGGAGTCGTTATTGAATTTACATATGTCACCCCTGTCAATGCTCCAGTATAATCAGTTCGGTTTAGGNTACCTGTTGGAGTCGTTATTGAATTTACATATGTCACCCCTGTCAATGCTCCAGTATAATCAGTTCGGTTTAGGGTTCGAAGTCGGATTTAAATCCTGATTTAAATCCTGATTTAAATCGGATTTAAATCGGATTTAAATCCAAGAATAAAAATCAATGATTTTTTGGATTTTTATTTTTACCCACTTGGACAAATNCTACCTGTTGGAGTCGTTATTGAATTTACATATGTCACCCCTGTCAATGCTCCAGTATAATCAGTTCGGTTTAGGTTCGAAGTCGGATTTAAATCCTGATTTAAATCCTGATTTAAATCGGATTTAAATCGAATTTAAATCCAAGAATAAAAATCAATGATTTTTTGGATTTTTATTTTTACCCACTTGGACAAACTTCAAGATAAATTTAAGCACTAACACTGCATCCAAATTAAAATTCCTAGCGTCTATTTTGTTTTTGGTAAAATAAAGTACTTTAACACTTGTAAATTTTGAATTTGAAGAAATTTTTTCAGAAAAATTTGTAATCTGCAAAGTTTAAATAAAAAAATTTTTTTTCCTAATGCCCTTTCACACATCAGATTTTCAAATTTTGACAATTAAAATATAAAAATCCAAAAAATAGAATTTTTTGGATTTTTATATAAAAATTCGATTTTTTTAACTTTGGTTGGGTCAGCAATAACTGTGTACTGAAGCTTGATAGTTTAGTTTCCAATTCGACTTTTTGGGTAGTAACTCTGAGACCAATTTGACAGGAGTATCATGAAAAATGACGTTTTTCCACTTTTACTTCTGAAAATGCTTCTCCTGCTGTTGCTCATCTTTGACTAACTCATCTTCGTAAAAAATGACAAATAAATTCTCCACATGTAGGTCTTTCAACATATATGTTATTGAAATTGAATGAACCACTTCCCTCACATCTTAAACCTCAAACGTCGATGTTGGATTATACCCCTTGTCAAATATACCCTTGAGTTTTCTTAATCTTAATTGATCGTACAATTTAAGTTTCGGTCTAGTGATTGTCTTCTCGTACAAGTATATGTATACAATCATATATCCATTCCGTTGCATATATCTACATTCCTTGGACATACACTGGTTGTACTATGGACTGTTTTGTTGTACGCTTCTAATATATTTTTCAGTTAGCTTATGTATTTTGTTCCACCACTGTACGTAAAATACTTAGATACTTTCATCAACAAGGTGCAATTACACCCTTCTACAACGCATGCCTTTAGCTCAGAAAATATGCACACAATAACCAAATTTACTAAAGACGTCAATGACTGTTAATAAATACTGAAAATTTTGGTTTTTGTGCTTGTACTTCTTCATGAAAATCAAATCTGACTGCCACAAATAGTTTTTTCCGGGTGATGTAACTCTACGTCTTTGAAATCTGAGCCTCATTTGTGCTTAGTGTACGTATCTTGCTTGTTTTAAAAATCTTGAATTTTCGAACTCGATATACCAATATAATCATATATTTTTTTGATACTGCTCAACCCTGTTGGGTGTGATAAATTGAAGTAAATTCTTTTAATGTTTTTTTTTTCAACTATTTTATTTGAAATTTATACAATAACTGGTCCAACACTATAACTTACATCTAGCTATACTTGAAAATGATTTACATAATTGAGTAATATGTAGATTATCATCTAATTCGTCAATGTGATGTTTAATAGATGAAAGGTGTGTTGCATTATGGGCGTGAAAATTATCCTTAACAAATTTTTTAACAATTTCGTCGTTGTCATGTAAATTTACATTGCTGAAGTTACATCGAATATCATAAAACGTGTGACCTAAATATCGATTGATTAGAAATTACATATAATAATTACCACAGTAGGTGCTATCGGAAAACTGGTACCGTCTATCACTATAAATTAGTTCACAAGACTTTGACTTTAAAAAGTCTTTTAAATATTTCGAGTAAACTGTAATAGGCATACCGAAACTGTCAAAAAACTAAGTGTAATAAGATGACTTTTCCTTAAACATAGCACACCAATATGTACCATTATGGTATTGGTCATCTGCATTTATAACAATAGCGAAATTTTTACTTTTGATATGGTTGAGTTGGTCACATGCCAACACTTATTATTGTGGAGTAAACTATGGTTCTAATTTCGGTACTATTCATTGTGTTACAGTGACCTGCCTATACTTATCAATTTTTAGAACTGCCTGGTGCTCCGAGAACACCATGCAATGTTTAGCTCCGTCTGTAGGAATTGAAAATTGCATGTCGAATTTTATGTTTCCTGTCTTCTCCAAAATAAGCAATGAAACGCCAGGTGGTGAATGTACAATGTCAAACACATATGAACAGCTGTCAGGCTTGTATCCCTCCCGATAAAACGACAGTACTTAATCTTGTTCAGCGATCCTTGTGCTTGTGAATAATGTGTAGTAAGCAAGGAGAAATTCAACAGACAAAAAGTGCAAAAACAAAAGTCGAATTTAAATGGAAATAGTGTTCACGGTTAAAACAATTGATGAAATATCATGATTTTCAAAATTTGAATGGATTCCCTTTAAAATTTCCAATGAATAAAGGACTCGAGATAATTCCGACAATAATTCGGCTTGGGATTATCTCACCAAATAAATTCTCCTCAGTTGCACTGGAATTTCCATTTGCAATTGTAAATTATTTTACATCGACTTTCTTGTGAACGACTTTCTCGTTTTTATCTGGCTACTTTACTTTTGTTTAGTAGTCTTTGGTGTGAAAGCACAATGCTCTGATATAGCACCTGCTTTCTAACAAAAATTGATGCACTAAGTATTTTTACCTGACCTTTTTCACCTTCTGTGAGTAATGAAAATGCATCAGACGACCTTGTCAAAGCAACTGTGACCGATATATAATTTTAAATGTAGCGGTGTTGCGTTGCCAAGTCAAATAGGAGTTTGTCGATTAACTCAACTGTTTTGGACTTTGAGATGAACCATTTTTTCTTTACAGATCTACTGTTTGCAGTACCAGGTTCTGCAATACCGTCATCTGTATAGAACAACGCACAAGTTCCTTGAGATTGTTTGTCTTCGTTCCCGTTAGAGAGTAAAGTCTCTTTATACGCTCGAAAAATATATGCATTATTACTAGTGGCCACATGATGTGAATTGAAATAAATGTCAAGCTGAGAAATTAGGGTATGCATAAACAAGTTACACACCCCCACTTTTGACGTTTCCCCAAAATAATTCGCATGCTTATCAACAACTCGTACTTTTAGGTATAAGAAATTATCGTAAAGATCTAAGTATTGACTCCCATTTCCCAGCACTTTAAACTCATCGTGGAAAATAAATAGGTTACGCTCACTGTTGGCCTGTACTCATCATACATACTGTAATCTACAGGTGTATCTGTTGCAGGGATAAAAAAGAGTTCTACCACCCCTCGAATTGCTGGCTTTGAAAGTGTGTGAAGCAACGACATTATGAAAAAATGTCATGGCGATCTCGTTTTTTCTTCAACGTTTTCCGTTTTTTTTGTAATTCTTTTAAGACAGGATGTCTTTTATTGTCTTTTGTAAGTCTGTTTGCTTGAATTTGCCTACCAGAATGAGTCTTAGTAACGTCAGCGATAACGTTGTCTTTGACTTTCTTTAAAAATTCAATCCCGTTCCGCTTAAGCACTTTTTTAACTGGTCTTCTACTCGCTGCTAAATCAAAAATCGTATTGAGAGCAACGTTTCTAGTATGTAGGAATATATGCATCATTGCCAATGTAATTGAAAATTTTGCAATGCTACCCAATACAGAGCCAATTCCATCACCTCTTTGACGAACTCTATGGAATACTGGCACTCCTCCTATTTGACTTTTAAGGGTATGATAATAATGGTCAGGATGAAAAATATACCTCTGCTTCATTTTACACATTTGGCTGAACTTGACTTTGTATTAAACAAATTCTTTTATATTTAGGTCAGTATAACTCAGTTTGGTCAATCACAAAATGATAGTTACTAATATTGGTAAAACGAGTAAAGTGTACTTTTAGACTAACATAATTTTACTAATGTCAGAATGTTTTATTATAATGTATTTCTTATTTACCCCGTCCCCCTTTGTATAATCAAGTAACATTCCCCCAAGACAAAGTATCCACACCATTGTTCAGTATACACCTCTTCGAATCAAATCCGTGAAGAGCTGAGTTTCCCTGCTCCAGAGTATATAGTACATGCGTTTTTGACCTAATATACATCATACTTTTATATACGATGTTGTATATAACGATATATACTTTTATATACGATGTTGTTGATGTATGTTTATATATATGATGTTGATGTTCCAAACTGTCACTATAATACCTTCTTGTTGGTAGAGTTCCAAAGAAAATGGTCCTCAGGATAGTCACTAAAGTCGGAAAAATGACTATTTGATTCCATGTCTTTATTTGCTTAGTCTGGATTTGATAAGTCAAGCTATCCGTATCTGTAAAGAGTAACTCTGCCCGGCTATCATATTTACTCTAAACATAATCTATGTGAAATTCGTACATGAAAAGTTTTGATAACTATAGAACGGTAAAAACCAGTGTATATATATATATATGCTTATCCGTTTTCATGCTTTGGCCCAGTCAACGCCAGCAAGTGCTCAGAGCCAGCAAGAATATAAAAATTTCTCGAATCTTCATCAATGAAGACCTACCGTTGGCATGGAGGCAGCAGATGCGACTCAGGAGACAAAACGCTCAGAAAGAACACACTAGCAACAACACAAAAACCATCGAACATACAAACCATCCAAATAGAACAGATTACTGACTATCTCAAGCGGATCACCCTCACACGACCTTCTATCACCATTCACAGGGCTCAAATAGTAACTCCCAAAATCAAAATCAGAAAATAATCGTACCTTACGATATTCATAATGTACACGCTTCTAAATTTAATTTGAATAACGCACAAGAGCTTAAATTTTTGTATTATAATATTGTGGCGTAGCCAGAAATTCGGCACTTCCCTAGTACTCGGGAATTCAGAAATTAGGAATAGTTTAGAATAGAACTTAAGGTTAACAAGAATTCTTCTGAGCCTATTCATTTCTCCGTAAGGATGTATCAATGGACTTGGGCGAATTCAGTAAAGATAGGAAATGGGCACTCCTTTTGTGGTGGGAAGCGATACCATAAATAGGAGTAAAGCCTTCACCTCAGGAAGGGGGGGGGGTCCCCATTGAGGTTTTGTCTCTCAACAGAGAATGTTATTCGGCGCTGAGTTTTAGCTTGTCAAAAAAGGTAGGGACAATAGTAGTTTAAGCTTAAAAAGTAACCGCTTAAGTAATAAATAGTTAAATTGGCAATAAACATTATCATAATTTGACCCTTGTGGAGTATAGTGTGGATTGTGTTATTGAGTGTCGTGAATATTCGTCATTGGTGTGGTCTCCTGGATAGAGAGAGAGAGTGGCAAACTCTTTTCCCTCGGCAAAGTAAGTGTGACAGATGACGACTTTATCATCGGAAGACCGTAGACCCGGTGAGGTTCCGTCCTCACCTAGGGTCCCAAGCCCCGCGTGGCATCCACCATCCCCTTGAGCGAGCATCGGATTCCTCGTCAGGTGCCACACTTAACTATCATTACTTCGGTTCCACCGTTTCGCCGGTGTCACTGGAGAGCTTTGCAACTCTGCCAGACTTCGGTGACCCCGGAAGTCCGGTGCCGGAGAACTCAACGGCTTTTCCCATCCTTCCCTTCGTAGCAGACCTCATACTTGGTAGGTAAGGCCATCGGTCTTTAGTCCGGTAACTAGTAACTTAAGAGTAGTCTCTATAGGAAGGTAAGCTTCTGTAGGAGAAGAGTATTCCCTGTAGGAAGGCAAGCTCCTGTAGGAAGAACAGAGTAGTCCCTATAGGCGAGCTCCTGTAAGAAGAGAAGAGTGTTCCTGTTGGAGACGGAGTTCCTATAGAGAAGATAGTCACTACAGGGATAGTACTCTTAGCAGCAGACCAGGTTCTACTGTGAAGTGATAGCTACACCCTAAGTTAGGCATAATCTTAGGAAGACATTACTTAAGAACCGAGAACACAAGTAACAGTCTTGTTCCGCAGGTAGAAGAGGCCCCCAATATTTAGGCACTAGAGTACGAGAACTCTAGGTAGAAGAGTATCCCACCCTGTAGGAGCAGTAGAGTCTAGAGAGACCGGCCTGTAGGTAGAAGAAGAGAACCAGGCCGCAGTAACACCAGTTCCTATAGAAGCCTTTAGGAGTAGTAAACTGTAGACCATAGCGGAAGAAAATACTCAGCCCAAACCTAATTAAACCCAATCCCATCCACTTCATTCTAGGCTTTTATGAGACTAGTAGAGTATAGACGACACTTTAGGTAGAAAAGAAGAAGTGTCTTTAGAGAAGATAACCCAATACTCTAGGAGTCCAACCTCAAAAGCCATTTTCATTCCTGTCTTATATGATAACCCAATACTATAGGTACTCCATGTGTGTACCCAAGCTCCAAATCACTATCCTTCTTTATTTCATTCATTCTAATCCAATACTATCCTTTTTCATTCCCCTTTAATCAAACATTCCAATCAATACAACGGTGCGCCGCGCCGCAATATTAATGGCCTTAAGTCAAAAAAACTCATTACTTTGGTATGATTTTCATAAAATTTTACTTTCTATATTTTGTTTTTCAGAAACAATGTGCAAATGGAAGTGGCAAAGCAATTTACTAAATTCCTATACCTATTTTTCTTTACCTGGAGTCTGCAGTAATAAAAGAGGCCGACCATCCGGAGGTTTTCTATACGGATGGAAAACAACACTCGACTCTTATGTCCAAGTTATCCAATCAACAAAATCAGCAATTTTCACTCATCTAAACCACCTAGGATTATTAGTGATATTTTACTATATCTCCCCAGGTTCAAATTATACTGCTGAAGTTCGAGAGTTTTTTCAACTAGTGATTATTTTATCTTCGAAATACCGCAAAATATTGATTATGGGTGATATGAACGGCAGAATTGGAAATATGGATTCTCATGTCCCAGAATCAAAACTGAGTAGGGATACTATCGTGACCAGTAAAGGTGTACTCTTCGTGCAATTAATCTGCGAATCTGGTCTCACAATTGGAAACGGTAAGATGAATGGAGACGAAGTCACCTATATTAGCTAATCAAATAGAACTACGAGTGTATTAGATTTGTGCATATGTTCTCAAAATTTGTTCAATTCCAACATCGCTTGAAGTCCTAGACCTCACCCGTTCTGATTACTTCCCTTTGCTATTCAAACTCTCAATTACTCAAAACAGTACATTCACCATTCCACACGGAAGGACTCTGCCTGGACCCAGAAAAATAATACTACCACATGTGTCCAAACTTAATGATTTATTAATTGCCAAACTCAACATTACTATTCGCAACCTAGAAAATAACTATAGCGTGGATTACATTTTTTTTTAAATTAAGGGCGACATTTTATCCTTCTGCCGCTTTAAAAACTTGACAAGTATACGAAACAAAATTCAGCAGGCCCCTCACTGGTTCGATTATGAATGTACCACAATGAAGAAACTAGTAAACAAAAAATTACGCATTCTTCGTAGATGTCCCCACTCTAAAATTCGGCAACCACTATTAGACGATTACATACTCGTAAACCGTGATTACAAATCCATCATCGAATCCTAACAAAAATCATATCTCCTTCGTATCGAATCCTCTCTCCATTAAGCGAAATCTCCTAAAAACTTTTGGCGAGCAGTTAACTCTCTAGGTTATACCAAACATAAGCCAAATCCCATACCTAGTCGTCAATGGTATGACTATTTTAGACAATCATACGATTCGGGCCCGACTCTATTTTCAAAACCAAATCTCACGATAGATAGTTTTGACCCACTGGATCCGATACTTGATAGGAATTTCAACTCTTATAAAACAAAGCTCGCAACAGAATCACTCAAGCCGAACAAAGCCACCGGTCCAGACTTAATTCCAAATGAAACCTGGAAAAACGGCAAATCCTCAATGACCACAGTACTTTGTATTATATTTCAAACGTGCTATAACTCATCTATGGTACCCATAGAATGGTGTAAAATTATAATTTTACCACTACACAAACACAGTCCGACTAACGATCCAAAAAAATATCGTTCTATATCGTTAATGAACTCAATACTTAAATTATTCACCAAGATCCTAAATTACAGACTACAAACATGGTTACTCGTTCACAAGAAAATTTCAGACTACCAAGACGGTTTTCAGAAAGACAAATCATGTGCCGAACATGTCTTTACTTTGAACTCATTAATTTAAATGTAACTTTTGAAAAATAAAAAACTATTCTGTTGCTTTGTCGACCTTTTACTAGCGTTTGACACTCCAAATCATAATTTGCTTTGATTTGTACTCCTTAGTACAGGCATTTCAAAGCGATTCATCAGAATTTTTCAATACATTTACCTACACGCAACCGCAAGAGTAAGATGTGCCAAAGGAGAATCAAAGGAATTCCCTATCCTAAAAGGAGTACTGCATAGAGATTCAGCAAGTCCTACTCTTCTTAATGTGTTTATAGAAGACTTATGCAACCAATTCGATAAATAGTATTCTCAGACCCTTCAAACTTCACCTCCGATCACTCCATATTTTGTTATACTCAGATGACCTTGTTATAATTGCACAATCGCAGGAACTAGTACAAGAACAAATCAAAACAGCATCTATCTTCTTCAAACAAAAGAGTCTACGTGTAAACCTCACGAAAACCAAAGTGTTAGTGTTCCGGAAACACGGTAAAACAAAATCAGTATGAAAATTTTATTGAAATCTTCAAGAAATACAAGTCGTATTGAAGTACACCTACCTGGGAATCATTTTCTCCTCCTCAGGAAAATTTAACCAAATGGCTGAAGAAGCAATTAATAAAAGGTTTCAAAGCTCAAGGGTCGATATTATCCAAATTGAAAATTTCCCAAAGATTTTGATCTCAAATTTCCAATAAAACTTTATTCCGCTATTGTACAAACTTCATCTCTATACCTATCAGGCTTGTGGGGTTTTGCACACTCCAACCAGTTAGAACGCGTGCAACAAAGCTACTATAAACGTCTACTTAAACTGCCAATAACGACACCAGGTTACTTTATTCGACTTGAAACTGGTACTTATCATACCAAACTTGAAATTGCCAAATCAATTCTATCATTTTGGATAAAGATACTAAAATCGAAGAAAACTTGTTTACTTTACAATACGTATGCAGAGCTCAGGATCCATGCCCGCTCGTCAAAGGATTCCAATACAAATTGGTTCAATCAACACAAACAAATTTTGTCAGAAACCGGATTTGAATCGTTGAGTTTAGGAGAGTCCTGGAAAAACATTGCATCACACAGACGTTCTATTATTAAAAACTACGAAAAGTATTTAAGAAACGAAGACTTAAAATCTGAATATGATTCAACACGCATTCCTCACTACGTCCACTTGAAACAATCTTTCGGTCCACAAAAGTTTCTATTTAACCTCTTCCCCACTTTCTTTGCCACTTCCATTTTACAAATTAGACTTAATTACAACAGCATTTTCTCCGATAGAAAGTGGCACAATATTGGGCATTGCGTTCTCGCTCAGTGCCGTTTCTGCGGTGACGACGAGTCGTTCTATCACCATTTAGTGAAATGCCCTCAACATCACTTCAATAGAAAACGTTATTTACCAACAGTAGCACAAAATACTGAAGACATTTACGACTTATCATTCACAAACGAATTAAACATTTCTTACGCTAAAAATCTAACCCTATTTATAAGGTCTATTTTTCAATCATTTTAATCACTACCTATATCTATTTAGCAAAAAATTGATTAGGCATATTGCCACATCAAATAAATTATTAAATTGTATTGTGACAGAGACAAAATAATTTGTGTTTTGTCATTTATATTTTTTTGTATTATTATTTTTTTAGTTAGTAATTATGTTAATTAATACTTTGTTATTGTTTGTTATGTTTTTATTTTAGTTCATTTAATTATGTTAATGAATAGGATTATCTCGGGATGAAAATTATTTTTATTTGTTTATTATGTTTATTAGTTGTATTATTATAGTTGTATTTTTAACTTTTTACAAGAAAAGTTTGTGTTATTAATTTACATTTATTCTTATTATTTAAGTTAATTTTAACCCAAGTTTGGGTTGCTAAAAGTCCACACTATGACTTTTAAAGCGCTACAATTTTGACCAAGTTCAGTATTTTAGTAGAGTTCCTCCAGAGCTCAGTTTTGTACAATACTAAAAAGTTTTTTTTAGACAATAAAATAAGTCTGAAAATTAAAAGAGCGTTTTCATTTTTATTGTTCAAAGAAATCTGAAGAAGTTAAAGTTACCATTCGTTTAGGTAAAATTATGTTATAAGTTAGCAGAACTGTAACAAGTGGTGGAGATTCATTGCTGATCTCGGAGATCTCGCAAGCCAAGCTAGATTTGTTCTAGGGCATCACTGTGATTCCAGCTAAATTTGTTTTGGCGAAGTTAGATTTGTTCTAACTGATCTTTGTGATCCTAACTTTTGTTTTAGTAAAAGTTGAATTTGTTTCAACTTTGAAATCGTCTAAAAACTTAGTGTTTTAGCCAAAGTAAATAGAACGCTTACTCGGTACGAAGGTATATCTACCCGGTAATATCCCTCTCGTGTCTAAAAATTGTGAGGTAGGTCCAAGCCAGAACAAGAAAAAGCTCCTTCTGTTGAAGGTTGAAATTTCTAACTGGTGTAGGACTCTCACTAACCATGCACAAGGGCTCTATAAAAAAGGGAGAGGTGCTGAGCGACTGAGTATTCGGTTTCTAGAAAATGAACCAAAATTAGGGCTGCTAACGACGCTGTCGCTGTAATAGTACAGGTTGACCAAAAAGCAATGCTTAGGTCCATTCCCAAATTTGATGGGGAAATGGACGTTGAGTCGTTTTGCGCACGGTGTGACGCCGTTTGCGCAACGTCCTCAGTGGACGCTGGATGGTTAATTCTAAATTTTCATCAGATAATCAAGGGAGAGGTACTCGACTGGTGGAAATTTTACCAAATAAGGTTCATAAGAGAACTAACATCAGCTAATAAGGCCCAAAAATGAGTTGAGCTGAAAACGGACCTGAATAAATTTTACGAACGGCATCGGTCCGCAAGGAAGCCAAGCAGGCTGCAAGTAAAATTTTATTCATAGAATGTAAATCCGATGGGGAATATGTTTCCAAAAAAATGAGCTACTTTGGAATTATAGATCCAAGTATGTCTACCAATAATCAGGTAGAAAATTTAATTAAAGGTCTTCCTCTTTCGTTGAGGAACATTATGCATTGTTCTGACCTTAAGGACGCTAACAATTTTTTGCATAAGTTGCAAAAAATGGAAAAACCAGAGCCTTTTAAGAAGGTTCAAGTCAAAAGCGAACCTGATAGCCGTTATCAGGGTGGTGATCGCCGAGTCATTAGTCAGACAGGGCGAATGGTGTCTGGTCCTAGCCAAAGGTCCCAAAGAGGCCAAGGGCAGGAATAACGCCCACCACAAAAATGCTTTAGATGCAAACAATTTGGACATTTTATAAGAGATTGTCCTCAGACTCCGATTAAGGAGGAGAGGAACAACACATCTTATATCTATGGTGTAAATGCAGAGGGCATTACAGAAACCATAGAGTCAAAAAACGAATAGAGTGGGCTAGGGGAACGTCCACGAACCCCGATGTGACGGAATTTGTTTTCAAAACTAAAAATGTGACTTGTTTTGTACAAAATTGTAAATCTAGTGTGAGTAAAGTCAAAGACTATAGGAAGAGTCGATGTGACGACCACACTAGTGTAGAAGGAGAGATGTTGCCAGTTACGTTTCGAAAGAGACGTATAGGTCCTAAGGTAACTACTAACCCTAGATTTGGCAATGTCGTTTATGTAATAAGAATTGACGAAGGGTCAAATATATCTGTTGTAAGACCCGAGTTCTTACGAAAAATAAAAGCCTGTGTTCATAAGCAGTATACAGTGCCATCTTTGTTTGTAACTACCGCTTTAGGTAGAATTACATTGTCCTAATATGTGGAACTAGTTTTCACATATGAAGGAAGGAAGCAAATTTGGGCTTTTACATAATGCCTGGACTTCCTGAACCCCTTTTATTAGGTACAGATATGACCACAAGATCTTCTGTTCTGCCGAGGCAACAGGAGAAGAGGGTGGAAAAATCAGAAAAAGGACAAGTGGATAATCTCTGTGATATCCCAGTTAAAAATTCAAAAAATCCCAGTCTCTGTGACGGGATGAGTAAAAATTCACAGCGGCAAGCCGCCGGTGCCAGCCAAAGTGCAAAGTTACATGTGGTTAGCATCGGTTGCGACCAAAGTAACTTGAAAAACAATCTTAGTGATTGTGATGAACTTCTGTCAACTAATTTTGAAATTGGTGAACAGAAGAGTAGGAAATACAAGTGTTCGTTGGATAACACTGTGAGTATTCCTGCGAGACAGATTGTGAGAGTCAGATTTAGGACACCTGACGTAGTCTCCGGCTCTGTGATTTTGTATCCAAATAGGCAATTACAGTTTGCGAAAAACGTAATTCAGCCCTATGTTTATGCTATCATTGTTGATCATGTGACAGATGTATGGGTTACCAATAGTGGTAAAATCCCAGTAACTTTAGCTAAAAATACAACTTTGGCAACAGTGCAGCCGTGCCCTGAAAAAGCCAATGTATTTTTGCTAAATGAAGGAAGCTCACCTTCTAAAGAGAACTGTCGAGGTTCTCTGGTCAATGAGGCCAAACAGAAGTTAGGAGTAATCCTAGGAGTGAATCTGACTCTGTATGAGCAGACAGAAATTCTCAAATTGGTTGAAGAATTTTCTGATGTCTTTGTGACAGATGAAAAACAGGTTGGCAAAACTAACTTGTTTAAACATAAAATTGAGACGGGTGATCAGTTACCGATAAGACTGCACCCTTATCGCGCATCATTTGNGCTAAATGAAGGAAGCTCACCTTCTAAAGAGAACTGTCGAGGTTCTCTGGTCAATGAGGCCAAACAGAAGTTAGGAGTAATCCTAGGAGTGAATCTGACTCTGTATGAGCAGACAGAAATTCTCAAATTGGTTGAAGAATTTTCTGATGTCTTTGTGACAGATGAAAAACAGGTTGGCAAAACTAATTTGTTTAAACATAAAATTGAGACGGGTGATCAGTTACCGATAAGACTGCACCCTTATCGCGCATCATTTTTTGAGCGCGGAAAAATTAAAGAAAAAGTTAATGAACTTTTGGAAGCTGGCATTGTGGAGGCATCTGTTTCCCCGTGGGCTGCTGCTGTAGTATTAGTTCCCAAGAAAGGAGGAGGCCATCGCTTGTGCATTGATTATAGAAAACTCAATGCAGCGAATAAGAAAAATGCCTATCCGCTTCCGAGAATTGATGATTCTCTTGACAAATTGGGTAATGCCAAGTACTTTACAGTGCTGGATCTTATCTCAGGATTCTATCAGATAGAAGTTGATGAGAACGATCAAGAGAAAACGGGTTTCATTACGCCGGATGGGCTTTACCAATTAAGAGATTACCGATGGGCTTATGTAACGCGCCATCTAGTTTTCAGTATTTTATGGATGTGCTACTGTCAAGTTTAAAATGGACTATGGTCCTGGTATATTTAGATGATTTGATAGTATTTGCAAAATCCTTTAAAGAACACCAATTTAGGCTGAGATCTGTTCTCGAGTGCCTTAAAAATGCTAATTTGACTTTAAAAACAAGCAAATGTCGATTTGCTGCATCAAAGATCAAATATTTAGGTCATGTAATATCCAGTGAGGGAGTAGAGGTTGACCAGGGAAAAGTAGCTGCTGCTGCTAAGTTTCCTAGGCCAACAACTCTAACACACATTAGATCCTTTGTGATCATGTGTGGATATTACAGACGATTTGTAAAAGATTTCGGAAAAATTGCGATGCCTCTCAATCAGTTATTGAGAAAGGATCAACCCTTTTTGTGGGGTGATGAACAGCAAGAATCTTTTGATAAATTAAAACTTGTTCTAATCACTAGTCCTGTATTAGCGTTTCCAATAGATAATGCGGAAACAGAAATACACTGCGACAGTAGTGGTTGTGGGCTTGGAGCTACACTTGTACAGATACAGGATGGCAAGCCGCGAGTAATAGCATATGCTAGTAAGTCTATGACTGCCGTCGAAAAAAGGTATACCGCTAGTGAGCAAGAATGCTTAACAGTAGTCTACTCAGTTCAAAAATTTAGAACCTATATTTATGGTATACACTATACAGTGTATACGGACCATCATTCGTTGAAATGGTTGTTTTCGGGTAAGGACCTACACGGTCGACTAGCAAGGTGGTCTTTTGCTTTGCAGATGCAGGACATGACTATCCAGCATCGTCCAGGCAAAATACCAAATGACGTAGACCCCTTAAGTCGATTTCCTGCGGATCCACCTGAGTCAATGGACTCATCTAATGTTTTAGTTTTAGATGGTATTAATGTAAGACAAAAACAGTTAGAAGACCCATCTGTGGGGAGAATCCTGAGGTATGTAGAGGAAGTCGAAATAAGCTCCTTTGTCGAAGATTTAAATCGACAAATACATATCCCTCATATTGAAGACTATAGTGTACAAAATGGAATTTTGCACATAGCTAATTTTGAACCTGAAGGTAGGTCATGGAGATTAGTTTTCCCAAAAGGACTTAGAAAAGAAGTCTTAGAAAATATCCATGCCAATGAATTTGGAGGTCATTTAGGAATGACGAGGATTTGGATAACTGTCAGAACACGATTCTACTGGAGAAGTATTTATAAAAATAGTCGTAGATTTGTTCTTAGTTGTCCAAAATGCCAGATTCATAGAGTATGGAGAAGCCCAGGCCAAGGCATGTTGCTAGACTTCGAAGAAGTCAGCTTACCATATGAGAGAGTAGGAATTGACTTCATTGGTCCTTTCGTAACTTCTCAGAACAGTAATAAGTATGCTTTGGTTTTCGTTGACCATTTTAGTCGCTATGTGGAGACAGAGGCAGTTCCAGCTGCCACGGCTGAAAGTGTTGTCCAAGCCATAAAAGATAAGATTCTTTTGAGACACTCAATTCCCAAAGAGTTTGTGGTTGATCAAGGCCGCCAGTTTATTTCTAAGCTTGTGAAAGAAGCAAGCGAGAAATCCAGGTATAAGTTACGTTTCACGGCACCTTATCACCCATAGAGCAATAGTATTACTGAGAGATGTAATCAAACTTTCAAGAAAATCATTGCTAAATTTGTAAAAACAGATCAGACTGATTGGGATGAATGTTTAACTTATGCGACATTTGCATACAATGCTACCCAAAACGAGTCTACTGCGTTTAGTCCATTTTACTTAGTGTATGGACGCGAACCTAGGCTACCAATAGATCTATATATACCGTTGAGAACTGATTTCGAAATAAAAAAACAGTTTCCAAAAGATTTAGAGGTAGGTAGATATCGAGCCAAACGTAATTCACGAAAAGCTCATGATAAATCGAAAGTTAGATTCGATAAAAAGAGAGTTCTTACTAACTTTTCGGTTGGCGAAAAGGTGCTTAGGATAATGCCCGTAAGGAAAAAGGGACTTACTCAGGCATTTTTAGCACAGAAAACTGGCCCTTATGAAGTTATAGGCCAGGTAGGAGCTGTAGATTACAAAATCAGGCTAATAGATGCGAAGAGGAAAATACATATAGTTGTCTATGTGAACGATTTGGTAAAATACCATAGTTCTTTTGAAAGTAGTTCAGTTCACACATTGTCTGGATTCACCCAAACCGGCAGGGGAAACAACGTACTGAATATTAGTTTTCTTCATATATTGATGAAATTTCAGATGTTAAACTAACAAGCAATCTGTCTAGTCCAATGATTAGTCAAAATTCTTTGTCGGACCGTCATAATTCGATTATGACTCCTTGACAAAAAAATTGTCCGTTGACTAATCATGAAACTGACGCTTCCAGTGAGCCCACGGAAATAGTGAAAAGGCTGGTCGGTAAGGCTAATGCCTGATCCAAACTTGCCTTTCTCCTATTGTGCTCTTAGGGAAAATACGGTGCGATTAGAAACTTTGAACAATACAATCACTTTTTCTCATAACAACTCTATTCACAATTTACTGAATATTTAGAATAATACTGCATTTTCCCTAGAGCACGATGAGAGAANCGGAAATAGTGAAAAGGCTGGTCGGTAAGGCTAATGCCTGATCCAAACTTGCCTTTCTCCTATTGTGCTCTTAGAGAAAATACGGTGCGATTAGAAACTTTGAACAATACAATCACTTTTTCCCATAACAACTCTATTCACAATTTACTGAATATTTAGAATAATACTGCATTTTCCCTAGAGCACGATGAGAGAAAGGCAAGTTTGGATCAGGCATAAAGTCGCCACACCAAAAGCCAGTCCACTTTCAAGAACCCTCCGTCGCTCTACAAGGACAAGGAAGCCAACGCGCAGATATTCTTCAGACTCTCAGTGATATGGAAGGTAAGCATATTTTTTTTAGTTATGAAAGATTCATGTTATGTGTTATATGAAGCCACGGCTATAAGTTACCAGTGGTCGGGAAATGTGTTTCCCTTAATTTTCTTTTTCTTAGAAGGAGATGGAAACGGTAGTCTCCACGGGTAGTGGACACGGCCAATGGTCGAGTTTCCACGGGCAGTGGACATAGCCAACGTCGAGTCTCCACGGGCAGTAAACACAGCCAGGGTCGAGCCTCCACGGGCAGTGGAGACAAAAAGGGTCGAGCCTCCACGGGCAGTGGAGAAGGGTCAGCGTCCGACCAACTTGCAGGGGTTTGGAATCAATGCTTGGATTCCTAACGGGATAAGTCAACGCTCCACCCCCTTCAACAAACTCATCAAATCCCCAATAATCAACAATGAGGACATTGTTTTGTTGTAGGAGGGAGTATTGTGACAGAGACAAAATAATTTGTGTTTTGTCATTTATATTTTTTTGTATTATTATTTTTTTAGTTAGTAATTATGTTAATTAATTACTTTGTTATTGTTTGTTATGTTTTTATTTTAGTTCATTTAATTATGTTAATGAATAGTATTATCTCGGGATGAAATTTTTNCATTTAATTATGTTAATGAATAGTATTATCTCGGGATGAAAATTTTTTTTATTTTTTTATTATGTTTATTAGTTGTATTATTATAGTTGTATTTTTAACTTTTTACAAGAAAAGTTTGTGTTTTTAATTTACATTTATTCTTATTATTTAAGTTAATTTTAACCCAAGTTGGGGTTGATAAAAGTCCGCACTATGACTTATAAAGCGCTACAATTTTGACCAAGGTATTCAGTATTTTAGTAGAGTTCCTCCAGAGCTCAGTTTTGTACAATACTAAAAAGTTTTCTTTTAGAAAATAAAATAAATCTGAAAATTAAAAGAGCGTTTTCATTTTTATTGTTCATTCTTTAGACTTTTTCAATTTCAATGGTAAACAAAAGGTAAAATTATGTTATAAGTTAGCAGAACTGTAACAATATGCTTATCTAGCGTGACTCTGGCTATAGTTAGTTGGAAAGACACTAAATTCTTATCTAGGATATCATGACTCTTATAATAGGGTTTAGCAATTAGTCTTTTTGCCTGCTCTTTCTTGTTGACAAGTCTAATACGAAGATGTCGCCTCACATTGTGCATACCTAGGGACATATTGTATATTATATATATCTAGAGCTAGGATAGTTTTATCTTATTCGAGCTTACCTTTGCCAAATACAGCATTGTTTATCAGCTTAAATAAGGAAACCTTCAAATGAGTTTCGCCCGTTGTACACCTAACTCTAAGGTGTCCTTCTTCCTAATGATTCTTCTAAGGATGTTTAAAATTTCAATTTATACTTTACGTCACTGTTACTCTACGGTTACTCGGGTGATGAGTCGAGTGATATTTTACTTTAGAAAATCAATTTACTGTTGCCGTAACGCCTCACTTCCTCCGTCACTTCTTCTAACTTAAACAAAGTTGATAGCCAAGCAACTTTACGACATCGCAAGAATAATTTAGAGCTCGTTTGAAGAAAACTTTAACAATTAGGTTAGAGTTAAAATAACTTTACGTTGTGATCAAACAAACTTTAAATGCGCTAAAAGTGACGGTTGACGTTATGGCAACGCAAAGATTGACGGGAGAGTTTGGACAAAGTTACGTCTACAACGGGTGTTACTCACTGCAGCATGTTTTCTCTGATTAAAGTCAATGTAAGGGGTAAGCCAGTCCTTTTGCTGAAATGTCAAGATGCGGTGAATTTTAGCTAGCTTCATCCCTTTTGAAACGTAGTATTTTAAGTTACTACAAAATTTGATCTGGTTAAGAAAGTACTGGATTAACAATTTTAACTAATAGAATACTTACCTCTAGTGAAAAATATACTTTGATCGTGGACCTAGATGTAGAATTAATTTTTCCTGATTGTCCGTGTAAGTCACTTGCAAAGCATCCAGCAAATCCTGTTGATACTTGCTCAGTTCCTCTTTCCAAATCTCAAACTTTGTGCGTGCGAGTTGGTATTGGTCATGTGTCTCATGTAATAGTACATCATATATAAGGTCACATTTAATAATGAAACCTTGAGGTGAGTCATCTGTTGTGTTTTCAATTATGAAAGCAGCAATACCACTGTTTGTCATGAATCTGAAGTCTGATACTGGAAGTTTAGCCTTCATTGCCAATGAAAACAAATTCATTTGCAAATATTATAGTGATTGATTATCAATCAATAAGTTAGTTTGACGTTGGCCATCGCCCTATTAATGAAATTACGCGCATAAGTAAATTTAAATTAAATAAATTTATAAGTGATAAAATTACTGTAAAAGCTTTAAAATATTTGAAATTAAAACTGATAAATAAAATGTGAAGTTTGGATCAGTGGTAGCTTCTGAGACGTCGTTGATAATTTGAATTGGGTCCTTTGGCATTCCTTGAAAGTAACTCAGTCGAATGTGAGATGTGCCGGTGCATTCCCAAATAGCATTAAAGAAAGCAAGTTGATCTTCACAGTATTTGCACTGCTTCTCCTCAAAAAGTCTCATGTTAAACCATTTTCCTTTATTGTACGCAAAGTTGGAGTTTAGCCTGACTTGTAGGATGCATGTCACCATTGAAGAGGAAATTTTGTTCAATGAAAATGGTTCAGGGATTTAAGAGAATTCTATTTGATGATAGTGTGGAATAGTGTAGGATTGGTGTGCGAATTTAAAGTCAAGTTTTCTCAAGTGGTCTTCGTACCCAGCGAGTAGAAATTTATGGACAAATTTGACCTCTTTCGCTAAGCCCCGTTCATATAAACCTTGCATATCTGTAGATTTCTGCCTACTTTCCAACTACGAACACCAACTGTATTTTTTGATAGGATGTTTATACGAAACTTTTTGAAGTTTTTTATACGAATTTCGAAGAAAATTCGAGTCATTAACTGACAGGAGTTTTACCCATAAAGAGATGGTAAACCTGAATACATCAAAACTTAATGGAAGGCAGCCTGTCTCTGAACGAACAAAATATCGGGGGAGGGGGTGCTGAAAGGACGGTGAGTGAGAGTCTGTGTAATAGAAGCNCTTTCTATTTCATTTGTGTGTTGTGATGACTACACCCTGAGCCTGTACAAGGTAGTTGATTTGACAATGGAATTCAAAAGAAATTTTGAGGTTTGCAAGTTGAGGGATTTCATCCTGCCTAGTGTGCGTAATACAGTGGCTTGCGCTGTAATACCTTTCCCAATAGCATATTTAAAGTTGAGGTTGAACGACTCAATCGATTCAAAATTATGCCAAGATACAAATAAGATTTCCTAGTTTTTACTGGTTTACCTCTCCAAGAGAACTTGTTTCTTTTTTTCAACCTTCCAGAACGCCGTATCACAAGTACTTTTGTTTTCGAAAAACTCACCTAAAAACCTCGTACGTGGAAGAAGTTAGCAGTGAGGTTCATCTTCTGTTGGAGTAGTTCTCGTGACTGAGCAACGAGAGCTAGATCTTCAGCATAAGGAAGCAAATGTACAGATCGCGAGTGGAGTCGAAAGCCGGCAAGGAGATATCTATCAAATATATTCACCGATTTCTTTATAAAGAAGTATTATGGTGATTAAGAAAATGATTTTATATAATGGTAACTTACCTGTCCGAAAAGATTGTTAACATCGCAGCTGATAATACTTCACCAATTTGGATGGAGAAAATTATGATTGGGTACTAAATTACGTCAGGAATTTTAGAAAATACCGGAATCCGGGTAATATAAAATTCTCCGAGTTAGAAACTAAACTTAGCCAATTTGGATCTATTTTTGAAATTTACATTTATAATATGTTGCAACAAATATTAACAATTGTCCCTGAACTCTTAGTCTGTAACCCTGTATGTTTACAGTACCTGGATTCGGGTATTTTCCAAAATAATTAATTTTCCATTGTTTCCTGACGTAATTTAGTACCCAATAAAAATTTTTCCACCCAAATTGGTGCAGTCTAGTTTCAAACACGAAAATTTTAATAATACACGAATTCGGGTATTTCCCAAATTCAATTTTTTACAAAATTCCTGACAAAAAACGTCAACTTTACTTTGTAAACGGGAATTTTGATAATGCCCGGGTTCGGCTATTTGCTAAATTAACAAATTTTTGAAAAATGCTGATCAAATTTTGACACCAAATACTTTTTTTAATTTCCGAAAAAAGCAAAAATAAATTGTTTCACACCACTGAAGGTAAATAATATTAGTTTGAGTTTAAACTAAATATTACACTCTCGAAACTGCGGAAAACACCCGTTAGGGTTTCGGCTAGTAATGTTTTGTGGTCACGACTCCTAGAGTCAGTGATTGACTCATACCAAACTGGGAGTCATGGAGAACACTTAGTCCTAAAATGCAGTTGCTAGTCACGGGTCTCTTGATTCCTAAGTACTTTTTCGCGCCATAAAATCACGTGTTTCTATGACGTATTTTGAGTTGCAAACAAAAATTCTCACTCATAACAAAGCATTTATTCTCATTAGAAAATTTAAGTTTTTATTTAATTATTTATTATTAATGGGGTATACTTGCGCTGTTGCGATATGCAAGAACACCAAAAAACAAAGAAAGAACGTGCTGATCTGATGTTCCATCGTTTTCCTATTAAAAATGTGCCAATATGTAAGGTTTGGATTACAAAAGTTAAACGTGATAAGTTCAACCCAGATTCAGCCTACATATGTTCTGATCCTTTTATTGCCGATAATCATCAGTGAGATCTAAGAAATGAATTGCTTGGTAAACCACAAATTAAGAGACTACGACCAGATGCCATCCCGTCACTGCGGCTCAAACCGACGCAATCTGATAACTTCGAAGATTCAATTCCGATCACAAACCACCGATCAAATCTTTTCAGCCAGAACCTCCCAACACTAATTGGATTGAAATTCTTTCCCGAGGAGTCTTATTAATTCCAATTGAAGACTTATTAAATAATGTCCGGCTTATGGAGAAGCAATTTCACAAATTTTTAGAAGAACTTGAAAATGAAACAAATCTTACAAAAAAAAAATGATCCAGAAATATGAAGATGAATCTCCATATGTCAGCCTCAGGATTATAACTGAATTCGTGACGACCAGAATTCGAATTACGATTAGAATTCTCAACGAAAATATAAGTAATGAAAAATCTCGTAAACGAAAAGCTAAACAATTTAGTGAAGGAACTCTGTGTTAAAAAAAATTAAAAGAATGGGAGAATTTGATTTGATTTGATTTGATTTGAATGTAATTTATTACAGTGTCAATAGCATCATTTTTAGTAAAAAATGGTAATATACTTAGACACTCCCACTTGCGTAGGCCTATTTTACTTAACCTAAAAATTAAAGTTAAAATTATATAGAAAAAGTGATTTGATCACTAAACAGTGGTTATATGGATTGTTATGTTATAAAATAATATTGAATTATCCAAATTCAAATATCTAAAATTCAAAATCCATATTTTTGGCTATATTGGTCTCAGATATTGATTTGTTGGTAAATTTAGACACTGTATGCATTGATTCTGTCCATCATAACAAATTTCGCTGCCTTTTCTTTAAATTTGGAAAAATTATTAAAATTATGGACCATACCTCTGTTTGAGAGTAAGAAATTGTTCCAAACCTTGATCGCCCTATAGAGAAAAGAATTTTTGAAAGTTTCAGAGTTATGAGTGAAAGTATTGATAAAACCTTCAGTAATACTTGCTCTTTCAGCATCCTGAATAATTAAATTTTCACTCAGGAATTCAATTTTATCAGTGAAGAATAGATGTTTATCGTAATATAGAATTGTAATGAAATGTATACGATTTAAGTATTATATATATTTATAAGCAATGTATTTCCTAAAATTATTAAATTAATTAATCTAATTATACTTATATAATTATATTTTCCAAAAAATTATTTTAATCTTGTTAGATTAAATAATAAGCATACAGAGTAATTTCGAGTAAGCCATGAGAAAATGTTTGCACCTCAATGTACGTGATATTTTGAGGAGAGGAGGAGTCACATAGGAATTTAAAAATCCAGAGAACCTTCTCTCTTCTATAAGCCTTGGTTGCTAGTTTACATTTTCAAAATTAGCAAATGATGCCCAACTCTGACGGTGGAATATATAACACCCATTTTATCTATGGGGTATCCGAATTCTCGGTAAGATGAAAAAAAGAAGTTAGCTTTCCACCAACAATACTAAAAGTTCAAATTTGCAAAGGCATACTTGTTTTCCTTGGCGTGAGGCATACAAGAAGNTCGCAAAGGGATACTTGTTTTCCTTGGCGTGAGGCATACAAGAAGAGGTCTTGGATCAAAATCAGGAGGAATTGCAAAATATCCTATTCCATTAGTTATGAAGCACATTCACGAAGGAAGCAGCTCTCTCAACATTCTCAGACGTTCCAGCGAAAGGTGATTCAGTGAAAATTGCATTAAAGCAAAATAGTCTTGGATTCTTAAAAAACGTTGTTAGGTTGTTGATTATTATATATTATATATTATATATTATATATTATATATTATATATTATATATTATATATTATATATTATATTATATATGATATATTATATATTATATTATATATTATATATTATATTATATATTATATATTATATTATATATTATATATTATATATTATATTATATATTATATATTATATATTATATAATATATATTAATGTTAAAATTCGAAATATTCCAGCATTTCTACAAGAATTTGTCTTTAAGAATGAGTTTTTGATTATACCAGATGTTGCACGGTGGTATGCATGTGTTTTTAGAATTAAATCCTTAGGATAGGAAATATATAGCATGTAAATTATGGACAAAGTATACGAAAAATAAAAGACAACAAACATTGAAACTTAANCTTTAAGAATGAGTTTTTGATTATACCAGATGT
Source organism: Holacanthella duospinosa (assembly GCA_002738285.1). Lineage (NCBI taxonomy): Eukaryota > Metazoa > Arthropoda > Collembola > Poduromorpha > Neanuridae > Holacanthella > Holacanthella duospinosa. The sequence continues at coordinate 224,728 of NIPM01000147.1, read as the reverse complement.
TGCACGGTGGTATGCATGTGTTTTTAGAATTAAATCCTTAGGATAGGAAATATATAGCATGTAAATTATGGACAAAGTATACGAAAAATAAAAGACAACAAACATTGAAACTTAATTTCATCGTATGTTAACCAATTCTTATAAAATTTGTTTTGTTCTGTCAACAAATACATTTTTTGATAGTTGGACGTCATCTAAAATTTACAAGTCCAAATGTAGAACTTATGAATATGTTCATANGATAGGAAATATATAGCATGTAAATTATGGACAAAGTATACGAAAAATAAAAGACAACAAACATTGAAACTTAACTTCATCGTATGTTAACCAATTCTTATAAAATTTGTTTTGTTCTGTCAACGAATACATTTTTTGATAGTTGGACGTCATCTAAAATTTACAAGTCCAAATGTAGAACTTATGAATATGTTCATANGAATACATTTTTTGATAGTTGGACGTCATCTAAAATTTACAAGTCCAAATGTAGAACTTATGAATATGTTCATACCTTGCTGTGGTGTTAATACGGGTAAAGTTCCTAAAACGTTCAAGCAAAGTCGTAAGCCAGCTAAATCACACCCATTTAATACGAAAACTTAATTGATAGCATCTCATCCTCCACCGCCACTACCACCACCATCACCACATTCGTGGTGACTGACTGACTTGGAGCACTAGGTGCACTTTAGTTACTCGAACATCCATCTCGATGTACTGTTTCAGGGCTTTGTAATCAACTATATATTTTTTTTCTGTTAATGTTTGTTCTTGATTCCCAATCTTCTTTGAGGGAAATTTGATGTGACTTAGATAATTCATCCGGAGTCACAGTTCTTTTCAATGGTGCAGAGGAATATTCATTAAATTTGTCATGTAGAATGGGATCAATTTCTATGTCTACTTCTAGTAGACATCCGATATCTTCAGGAAGAGAATTTATGAAGGCTAAGACATCTTGCTCAATCAGTTCTATCTTGACAAGCCATTAGAAGTTTTCGACCGAGAGTGCCATACTCATTGATTTGCCGTACAGCTTGTTTGCATCAATGTAAATAATGTATGAGACGGGTTCTTTGGGTTGAATTTCGATCCCATATACTTGTTGTTTGCTCTGGCGAATCATACACTCCCAACACTTATATAACCTCCACGAATCGCTTTCTCGATCCACAGATGCATAGTTGAGTCAGTTATCAAATCCAGTTAAATCTTGCTATTCTTCAAGAGACAGTCAAGTCCCAGCATAGCAAGGCTAGTGCCCAATCTTCAATTCATAGCTGGTCATAATGATATTATGAATCGATTCCATCACATCTAGAAGGATAGAAACGGCGAGTCTTACGTAGAGATCATGCCAGTCTTCCATATTCTTGATTTTGAAGCTCTTCCACACTTTTCCTGTATGTTCATATACGTCGTCTTCAGCTGGTTTCTCTGTTAGATCGTTATAAAAGTCCTTCTTGAGCGATAGTTCAGATCGGTCAAAATCTTTACAAGTCTTCATCAGTGAATATGGATATGCTCCTTTCTTGAATAGTAAACTGATGTCAGATCCGTTGGCAACTTCTTCCGAAAACTCTTGTCTTGTAATGCCGAACTTGTGTTTTGAATCTCTGCTCATCATGGTGACCATACTGTCAAGAGACTTGAGCGTAAATCCCAAACTGTCAATGAACTCCAATGTCAGCTTGTGCGTGATTGTTTCATTATTTGATAGTTGTTCTGTTGTGAGTTTTGGCTAAATTATGACAGAAAGAAACTTCTCTGATGTCTTGGGGATAACATCAATTTTCTCAATGTCTTGTAATTTTCCAACAGATTGTACGATGAAATGTATGTACATCGTACGATCCAAAGTTATGGACGAAAAACAAGAAGTCTCTCTTTACTTGAGCAGCAATATTACATTTCTGATTTGCGAGACCGATAAAATAAAAGCCTGGGGAAGGGGGGGGNTTTTGTCATCTGTAAAATGATTCTTGCAAAATCAACAAATTTGCTCAGCATCTCGTACAACTTCATCATTTGCGACTTCCTCCAACATATGATTTTACTGTTCTTCATAACTATCCACACGTTTCTCACGCTGGCGGGCACACTCGATAATTTCACTGACACATTGCGCTGCCACATCTTTGTTGTCACTACCACAATGGTAATAAATCCCAGCATGTCTGATTCCTCGATGATTGATGCAAATCCGTGAATATCCACACGATTTGTGAAGACTTACACGTCTTGATTTAATGGGGAGGGTTATCTTCGTAATGTTCCGGGAGGAAAGCGTCAAAGTCCAAGTAGAAACGAAACGGAACAGGCTGAGTACGATTCCATTTGTCAAAAGTAAACTTGCTACCCTCTTTTGGATAATTCGTTTTCTGATGACCAATTGAAGAACATAATTTTTATGTTCTGCAAGAATACGATCTCTTGTGAAACTTTGCAGGCAATTTCGACAAACTCAAAAAAATGCTCTGTTGTTGGGATGTTTCATGTAACCTTTAAGGCTTCTGATGAGTATAAAATGGTTCTTATTACCTTGCATCAGCATCATAAGGTTCACATGAATTTTTTACTTTTTTTTGGTATTGTACAGGATACTCGTGTTGTGCATTATATAAAAGTTGTCCAACTTTTCTTTGTCCTCCTGTTTCGTTGACATTTTTCTCTTGCTTGAGACCTGAGCGTAAAACATGGGTTGATCTTCTTTACTGTCCATGTTATATCCGAGGACAGTTAGTGAAAAATTGTTTTGAGATTCAACTTTGTCTAGCTGGTCAAGGGTAATTGGGAATATGATCCCATCCATGTTCACATTGTTCATATGTCTGGTATATGTAGACACTTTTTTATCAATTTTGTATCGATGCTGGTTTGTTGAGGATACGTCAGCAATCTTTGGATGGGCAAGAACACTCCACAGGAAACATTTATTTTGTGAATTATCCACAGACTGAGCTCTGTTGTCGATATTTAAGGAAAGTTTGGAATGTTGGTCGAGTGGGTGGGGTGTCGGTAAGTATGTCCTCGCTTTTGTTGCAGAGTATTTACATGTTACAATTGTATAATCTTGAATTTCTTATAAGATTTTGATTTTTTACAGGTGAAATCTTCAATCTTCGCGTCAAAGCAACTTGACATTATGATCCAAACTTTGGGAATCATATGTTCAGCCAGAACAAGGTGCGAAAAGGATGTAAATGGAACAATCTTTTCTTCTTCTCTTCCATCTGAATGAGATTTGGTAAACTTGCACTGAATTCAAAAATAGGCTTTGAAGTTTTTACGAAATTTAAGTTCTTCTTTGATGATTTTGAAAGAGTCTGCTTGAACATATTTGAAAAAATCATGAGGACCAATATCGTTAGTATACTAGAACACGTTAAACTCTTCTCGGTATCTCGTCACAATGCCCACACTATCCACATCAGGAATTGTCTGATAAATCCCACCACCAACTTGCTGTGAGTCGTTGTAGAACTCGGCATGGTTTGATACAATATGTTCTTCCAGTTGTTGATTCGAAAAAGTAATGGAGCACAAGAGACAATGAATTTTGTTATACATTTGGTAGATGCCTTGGAAACTTGTAGGATTTCGATTATNTTGTCGATTCGAAAAAGAAATGGAGCACAAGAGACAATGAATTTTGTTATACATTTGGTAGATGCCTTGGAAACTTGTAGGATTTCGATTATCGCTCTCAAACCGTCCAAGGAATGATCCATGTGTGGTGAAGAAATGAATCTCTATTTCTACCTTTGAAGGAAACAATCTGGTACAATTGAGACATGTTCGGGAAACGTCTGAGGTATCGCTCCAAAAGTCATCGTGAGCACTGAGACAGTGTAATTCCATCTATTTGAATTAAATGTTGAATCACATATAGGGCAACTGTGTTGAACTTTAGCTTTCTTGCTTATAGATGCTTCGCTTATCCCTCCTCGCTTAGCCATTCTGTTAAATATTAATTTATTAGTTAAATTTTATACGTGATAATTTTCAACAAAATTTTACTATTTAAATATTGTATATGCGCATATAATCCGCTTTCTATATATTATATCTTTTATAAGACTATGCCTGAAGATAGTAAATTACTTCGATGATTTACTTAAATGTGCAGGCTCAGACTTAGCTCCACTTAGGATTTCTCCCGACGCAAAATGTTAGCCTTTTTTGGAGTATGGTACATCCAGAAAGAGGAGAGGAGGAGGAATGTTGCGGTGATCAGCTCTCGCTCCCCCATGACTCTTCGAGTGCAGGGAGAGTGCAGACTTGAGGCGGCGTCTTGTCCCCTTCTTCCCTTGTCCGGATGACCAAAGTTCCCAGGAATTCCTTAATTTTCTATTTAGTGGTAAACTAGTCTTAGATAATTTAAGGAGCACACATTTTTATGAAAAAAACAATTGACAAGTTTGTGTACACCAGAAAATCATGATTGATAGGGCTAAGCCAAGTCAATTAATTAAATACAAAAAAATTAAAAAAATATAAAAAAATTATTAGAATTTCAATGACTTAAGTAGAAATAATTTCAAAATCTAAGAAAAGATGTTTTTCAACATCGGCAACCAATTCTAGACGCGGTGCAGACATCTTCAATGAAGCATCCCATGCCTACCCAAGCACTGCGACGTAATGTGATGGATTCAATCCAAAGTTAGCTAACGACATTTCTCGAAACGGTTCGGACACATGATATTGTGGCTGAACTTTTTCCCCTTATTAAATAATTTTCTAAATTGGCGATTATTCTGAGAGGTTTGTGTTTTCTTTAATTAATTATTGTTATACCCTTTCGGGTTTATTCCGTGTGGGAAAGATTCATAATGTTGGGATTGGTTTCGGGTTACATCATTTATCTCGTCTTCTGAGATTTATTCAACTTTTCCAGATGATTGTCTGGTTGCCAGATGTTACCCTGAGTTCTGGATCTTTAGATGTTCTGCAGATCTGAGATGATCTGCGGGTCGTAAAGAACCTGGATGATCTGCGGATCTCACAGATTTCAGGTGATCTGCGGGTCGTACAGATCCGGGATGATCCGTGGATCGCACTGTTTGGAGGTGCTCTGCAGGTCGAACAGATCTGAAATAATCTGTATTCGTCCCGGACTCGAGTACTGCAGTACGGACTTGAGAACTAGAGAACGGACTTGCCCGAACTTAGATATAGAAGTACAAACTTCGACCAAACTTGAATATAAAAGTATGAAGTTCAACCGGACTTACTATTTTGGGGGCTTCAACCATGGCGGACTGGTTACTCTATTATACTGAAAAGGACTCTGGGTACCAGATCCGTTCCGAGTCTGGATCTAGTTATCGGACTCGTCCCAAACTTGGGACTGGAACTGTTCTACTTTGGGGTCTGGTATTGTCATCCGAACTGTCTGGTGGAGGGTGCGATAATCCTAAAGGGAATATCAAAATCTGTTCTCCGGAATGAGAGAACTCCTTTCACTGTCTTCTGGGAAGTTGAACGATAGCTCTTATCTGGGAACTCCTATTGTCATGATCTACGAGGAATCCGGAATCCACTCTTTCTGAGATCTCCGGGAATTTTCGATCCGCAGGTGAATTAGGTTCTCCTCGGACTCTCTGGGATCACCTGACTACTCATTCCGCGGGTGAACAGGGTTCTCCCTGGACTCTCTGGGATCGCCGGACTACTTGATCCGCGGGTGAACTAGGTTCTCCCCGAACTCTCTAGAATATCCTGACTACTCGATCCGCGGGTCAACTGGGTTCTCCCCGGACTCTCTGAGAGTCCTTCGGTTCAACTAATCCAAGTGTAAGGAACTTACCGGTGGACCGTAACCCACAACTACCAGATACCTTGAGGTCAGGCTGTGCTCTCCCGTTCTGAAAGAATTCCGTGGAGGATCAATGTAGTATTGGGTCCCGATGTCCCGAATGTGACCTGAGCTTCCGGGCTTCTGTTTTTTATTTCCAAGTGCCTCGTCCAGCCCAGCCACACCGGAGGTATCAAAGGCTGAGATAACCGAAAGATGAAAGACTCCCTTTGAATTCAGGTTCTTCGTGAACACTCAGAGAGCTCTGAGCTAGGCTACTTACCGGTGGACCGTAGTCCACATCATCCCGGTACTATGAGTTCGGGTTGTATGCTCCCGTTCCGGGTTTATTCCGTTGGGAGCTAAAGTTGTACTTTGCCACGATGTCCCAGGCGTCACCGGAGAATCCGAGGCATTTGTTCTCTATCACCAGGCACACCGGAGGTATCGGAGACTAAGATACCCAAAGAGATGGTGTGCTGTGTCTAAGGGAACCCGACGAACTAGTGTTGATCGCAATTGGAGTTTGCGACGCTGAACTTCTAACTTTAAGCAGGGATGAAGCCGGCGAATCACAGTCTTCTAATGGATTCTAACTTCCGACACTACAAACTTACTGTTTCGAGGATGGGAAAATCTTCTGTCTCTTTCTCCTTCCCTTGTGACCTCACCAACACTACCAAAACCAAGTCCTAACTTCAGAAATAATATTCCAAGGTTTTCATACCAATCTGGCTACTGTGCTAATTATTTATTTATTTTATTATTATTATTATAATCACCGTTATTTAATGAAAGGACAAGCAAAAGTATATAAACAAAGAAAAAAAAATCAGATATCTAAGATAAACAAGTAAAAATTATTTAACAATATTAAAAGAACAGATCTTGGAAGGGATCTATATTAAGGCTAATGATAAAAGATTTCTTCTAATTGTGTTCCTCTCGGTAGAGTGCCCAAAATGGAGGTGGCGTTTTTTCGCTAAACTGCAAAACTGATTCGCTGAATCAAAAACGACGTAGAACGAGGTTCTCCGGATGCGATTTGAATATAATTGCCGATTTTCTTTATCAAGCTCAGTTCTTTAGGTCCCCAAACTCGACTTGACTCGACAGCGATAGGAACAAAACGGAATTTATTCACTGAGAGAAAGTTGTATTTTTTAATCTTCCTAGTTTCAGCAATGATAACGGCAGCTCTTGCCTCTTGTTTGGTATATGTGATGTATGATTGAGCGAATGTGTCAACACATGTAAAGTCCCAGACCAATGGTGTTCCTCTAAACCAGGGGCGAGCGTCATTCCATCTGAGTGTTTTCCATCTTGTCTTGAAAGAACTGGAAGCTCTCTAATTCTTGGAAAACCGGCTGAACGAAGGGATCTCAGGATGATATCGTTTATACCGTCGTGTCTTGCAAATTTTCCAATTGCTTTCCTACAAGAAAGACCGTGACGACCTGTTTCTGCAACTTCTAAACCACAAGAACAAAAATAAGCGGAATAAATTAGAGAACCAAAACGAATCGTGCAAGAGATTCTAAAAACGTCATCAGGAAGCAGGGTTTTAAGTTGGGAGAGGGCAATGATTCTAACCAAGCACCGGCCTCTTGATTGGTTGAGGAAAGAATTCGTGCAAAGTCTTCGTCAGAGGAGCATGTAGAGAGGATAAAGCGTAAGTTATTTCTAGTCTGAGTTCTTCCCATGTTTTGTAAAATTTTCTAAGAGGACATTCAGGTAGATTCTGAGTTTCTTAAAGTTCAAAGATTTTCTGCAGTGTTCACAGAAGGGTCGATTTGGAAATTGTTAGGGAGCAAAGCGGAGACTAAGGGCTCAACGCTTTTAATTGAAAACCGCGTGTTTGATCCCGAAACCATCTTGTCTGATAGGAAGTGAAGATTGAATCCAAGCTTGGTCTGTGAGATTGGAGTTAATGATGTTTTCTAAAACAGTCTTCAGCATGTCATAGTATGAGATTAGACTCTCTACTTCTTTGCAAGTCGGGGAGCTACGGAGAAAAAAGATTAATCGTGGAATTGCTATGGACTTTTAAGAAAGTAAAAAGGCAGAATGTTTGGAAATGTTCAAAAGACGATTTCCAAAAGTTTTGTGTGCATCAGTTGTTTGTAATAAGCAATCTCGAATTGCTTCGTTTGAAATAGGTGTTCCAAGAAGAGTGGCTTNGTAAAAAGGCAGAATGTTTGGAAATGTTCAAAAGACGATTTTCAAAAGTTTTGTGTGCATCAGTTGTTTGTAATAAGCAATCTCGAATTGCTTCGTTTGAAATAGGTGTTCCAAGNTCTACTTCTTTGCAAGTCGGGGAGCTACGGAGAAAAAAGATTAATCGTGGAATTGCTATGGACTTTTAAGAAAGGAAAAAGGCAGAATGTTTGGAAATGTTCAAAAGACGATTTCCAAAAGTTTTGTGTGCATCAGTTGTTTGTAATAAGCAATCTCGAATTGCTTCGTTTGAAATAGGTGTTCCAAGNTCAAAAGTTTTGTGTGCATCAGTTGTTTGTAATAAGCAATCTCGAATTGCTTCGTTTGAAATAGGTGTTCCAAGAAGAGTGGCTTTGGATAATTCCATCATTTGAATTCGCTGAGCCTGATCTTATCCCTCTCCAAAAGCGTATCTCTTCGGATTTCGTTAAAGGCATTCATAAAATCAATTTTGACAAATATTTTGACGGAATTATGGAGGTTGGTGAAATAAGTTCTGGCGGCGTGTGCTCCAACTTCGGCTCCACCTTGAACTCCAACTCCGAGTTGATTAGGAAGAAAGTCATGAGAAAGGGCTCCAGAAAAATGTTTGCCTACAGTTTTTGCTGCTAATCTTCTCCGTGTATTTCCTATGACAATTGGGCGGATACCACCAAACTTTTTCAACAGTGCAGTTAAGGAACCTCCGTAAAAAATTGAACGAATGCATTGAGGCACTTAACCAACAATCATCAATGTTAACAGTTTTTTGATTGATTCTAGTAGATCTGTAGAGTAGGCTGCTGTTTGACTGATTATGTCCTTCAGAATTTGCGGACGAAAACCGTCTAGACCGGATTTGAAGGATGAAATAGCTTTCAAGATATCAGGTTCTTCAAGAATCAAAAGAAAGTTTGGCAAGTCAGAGTTCTCAGGAAAATGAGTGAGACTTGTATGAGTTGGATGTTTACTTCTTAAAACTGATAGAGTTTCTGGAGTGTCTGGAGCGATAATGTCATCAGATGTGATTAGACGAATGGCTCCAGAGATGCCTCCATCACCAAGTTTAGGTTCGATTTTTCTTCATATTTTTGATGGAGAGAAATCGATTTCCGCCATTTTATGAGGCAATGCTTCCGTTTTAAACGAATTCCAATTTTCAATGTTAGACTTGACCCAAGAATTGAGATTGCTTACTTTAGTTTCCTGGGAAGGAACTTGTAGAGTGGCGAATGGAAAAATGAGAAGCTCTGCCCAGGAGTCCTCAGAGTTATTGTTATTGACTTCATCTATACATTTAGTGAGTGCAGTTCGGAGGGCAAATCGGGCACCTCGTGGAACCCTGCGGAGAGTTGGGACACCTATTCTCAATGCCGTCAATTTAGATCCAAGGTTAATACGGTTTCGAGAATCTTCATCTTTCCATTTGATGCTTGTGAAATGTGGACCGTTCGAACCTCTCGGCCCTCGCTTCGAATGTACAAGTTGAAAGCAGATTTTGATCCAATTGGCTAGGGTGACTTGAGTGATTGCTCTTAGATTTGAAGATTTTCTGTAGACTTCAAAACGGTCCCACAATATANTGGCTAGGGTGACTTGAGTGATTGCTCTTAGATTTGAAGATTTTCTGTAGACTTCAAAACGGTCCCACAATATAATTTTCGGCATTGATTTTTCCGGGTCAAATTCTAGGTTGAAGTGAGCCAAATCAATCCAAGTTCACGTTGGTTGCTTTTACTGTTTGGAGAAGGCTGAGCGGATAAGGNCGTTGAAGTGAGCCAAATCAATCCAAGTTCACGTTGGTTGCTTTTACTGTTTGGAGAAGGCTGAGCGGATAAGGAAGAAGAATTGGATGGGATTGAAGAAGGTATTTCTACTAAGTCAACTTGGTTCTGCAGATTTTGGTCAGTGGTACTCTGGTTTGAAGAATTTTCTAAGTTCACTATATTTTCAACTCNTGGGATTGAAGAAGGTATTTCTACTAAGTCAACTTGGTTCTGCAGATTTTGGTCAGTGGTACTCTGGTTTGAAGAATTTTCTAAGTTCACTATATTTTCAACTCCAATTTTATTCGCTTCAGCAAGTTTGGCGAATTTTTTTTGATTACGTAAAATGATTCTTTTGGAGAATTTTGAAGGGACAGGATGTTTAGAGAGATCAGTATATCCTGAAGATGGGAAGCCATTCTGAAACAATTCTTCTAATCTATTTTTGAAAATAAAAACTGTTCTCCAACTTTTAGTAAGAAGATTGATAAGACTATGTTTGCCGATTTGCTCAAATAATGAAGAGCCAAAATGTTTCGAATGCTTGAAATCCTAAATAGATATTAATTTGGTGATAGTATCTCAAAACTTTTTTATCAAAGTGGAACGTTGTAGTGGACCCAACATATACTAAGTTATAAAATGACTTAGCTTTGAGAGTATTGAAGTATGATGTAAAGGTGAAGATGGATGTTAAAGGTTGTTAAAGTGTAGATAAGTAGTTGAGTGAGAGATAATTTTCCAAAAAATTGTGGAATAGGATGGTCAACTGGGATGAGGTTTCTAGTTGAAATGATCTGGATGAAAAAATTGTTTCAATTGCCAGAGATCCTAGATAGATATAATAACAGTGATAGTATCTCAATTTTTTTTCCAACAAGAAAGTTGTGGTGGACCAAACATATACAAAATTATATAACTGACTTAGCTATGTAAGTATTGTTGGATGATGTCAAGGAGATAAAGGATGTTGAAGGTTGTTGATGATTAGGCAACTAGACTTTTGAATGAGTTAATTTTTACAACTGAATTTGAATTCCAAAGGACAACTTTGACACGGTTTATTGTAAAGATGATGTCCAAAAAGTGACCGCTTCAATGGGATTCGTTGACAGGAATGCTCCGTCCAGTGGTTCCCAAATGAAAAATTGGTGCAGATAGGTATATGGCACTTCAAATAAATCAAAATTGAAGGAGCAAAAAAATAAGTATAAAAACACGTCTTTCCTTGACAACCAATATTTGATTTATTTATTGGTTCCGATTAAGTTTTGATCTACTACAAGCAATAGACATACGAAAAAGCTCCTCTCCCTACAAGACACAAAAACGGAAAGACCCCTCCCCCCCTCCTCCTCGAGGCGAAGGCTTAACCTCTATTTATGTTATCTGTCCCCTCGCCAGAAGGAGTTTTCGTTTCCTCTATTCCAGGAATTTGTATGAGTACACTCCTCAGCCCATAAGAAAAAGGAATAGGCTCATAAAAACCTCTCACATTTATCACATACTAAATCCCAAGAACCAGAATACCCGGATGCCTGAATAATTGCCGGATTTTCCTCCATGCCACAATACATCCACAGAGTGGTTGCCTTTGTAGACTCTGTGGGCCAAACGAGTTGAATCTTCTTTCACAACTGCATATGAGAACCCGGTAGGCAAATGTACTTTCTTTTATTGAGTTTTGGGAACCGATACACCGCTATTTCCTAGCTGAACTGATTTGAAGACACTTCATATCTGCATATACAACATAACCTACTTTCATCGGATGTCGAAAATTCTCAAATGAGATTGATGGAGTGCCATTCTTCGGTGAAGGCATTTATTTTTTTTAAATCTGTCACATTGAGTTCTGCTTCCTGAAAGTGCATTGCTGGTCGCATGTAAGTTCGTCAGTCTTCATTGTGCAAGGGGAACCGATGTAAGCAATTATAGCAATGTACTTTATGATAAAGGCGCTTTTCGCCTAGTAGTTGATGTCTCTATTCGTTACATAGAGTGCCTTAACACAAGTGTCTTGTAACAGGAGCAAAATCAGTTTTGTGATCAGTATGGTTAAATTTCGATGTTTGCACATGAACTGGAACTGGAAAATTTGTGCTCTTGACAAAATGCACGCCAAAGAAATTAATTGCAATCGTATTGGCTTTTTAAATTTTGGTATTACCGCTAAGCTAACGAGAAAGTCATTGGAACTAAAATTGTATAGATGGTGATAGCGAACAGGTGATGACTCGCGGTGAGGGTTCACTGGGTTTTGAAGCGCAACTATAGCTGAATCTATAGTTGCCTTTCCCCGACCGTGCTTCGAGGAAAGTGCGGTGTGGTTAAAAAATTTCAATGACACAGTTTTTCCCAAGGCAACTGTATTCAAATGGGTACTGAATGTTTTTAACCACACCGCACTTTCCTCGAAGCACGATGGGGGAAGGGCAACTCTAGTTTCAGCTTATAGATCCAGCTTAAGTACGCACAAACCATCTGAAGGCATTCTCACTTGCTTCAATGCAGCAAATTTCAATTGTCGACACGTTGCTTAACTGACTCAGAAAAAATATGACATTAGAAATTCAAAAAAAAATTACGATGAAATTAAAAAATACTTTTCCAACTTACCTTTTTTCGAATCCTTTAAGTCCTGCCTAAAAAGGGTAAATTGGGGAAGCCTTGTTTACAATTCAAAACTTAAAAACTGATGTTAATTTTGATAAATTCTTGCACAAATCTTGGCGGAAATTGCCCTGACTCTAAAACTTTCGAGAATAGTAGATTCAATGGCATTATTGATGTCCTTTTGACCTTCGACTCGTTTATTTTTATTTTTGTTTAAAAGAAAATATTGTAACTTTCCTCTCATTCATGATCTGTTTAGTTCAGTGAGATTCAGGACTGCTAAGTAAGGAATAAGGACTTTTAAGTGAATTAAACACAGTTTCATAGCATAAACTAAGTTAAGTTAAGGTTTCAGATTATTGTTTTCTGTTCAAATATTATGCTTATAATTAAAAACTTTAGAAATCTATCATTCAGACGTTTTGCATATTTCATATTGGATATTTTCAGATTCAAGGTGCAACATAAGAGTTGAAGGTAGGTGATATGGATTCTCAGCAACGAGATAGCAATTCGACTGGACGGAAGGATTGGTCTCAAGTAGAAAACTAAAACTAACCTATCAGCCATCAAGGTATTATGATTTCACTCACTCTTACTATATAACTTTAGCATCAGAAACTCTTAAAACCCAAATATTTCGGTACCGGTGACGCTGAGTGATGTTGAAGTTCAAGAAATTGACTTAGCGAGTAACGAAATGGTAAAATCAATTGTCGCTCAACATAATCCAACCGAAAGCCAACGAAGCCAACAGTTTAAGGAGACTAAAATGATGAGGAAGAGCCTCAAAGCGAAACATCAGAGCCTGACAGCGTTGCTGATGAAACTAAGTAATCTCACTATCGCCGGAATTATCACTGAAGTTCCCGAGGTTATTCAAAAATTAGAATCGAAGATTACACACAACGCCTCTAGGAAAAAGAAAGTTCATGCGGTAAATTATTAAACTTGAGCTCCTTATCTCTGTATGTCATTCGCCAACTAATGGATGGTGTGTAATTAATTCGTTAGGCGGCTATGAAAAAAGATGCATCACCTCGGCTGCAGCTCTTTTGATACATTCAATCATTATAATAACCGTCAGTAAACATTGACCAAGAAAAAAAAATTTGTTGACTAGCCCCCGCAACCCTCTCCTCAGATGTACACTCCAACCAGTATTTTTGGGACCACTGGAAGTTACTTTTGACTCATGCTCTTTGCTGGAGAAAGCGTGGTGATATAAATTAGTCAATTGAACTCCATAAACAAAACTTTTTTTTGTTGATTTTTGGTCATTGGAAAGTAAAGAGAAGTTTTTTAATCAAGTCTCTGCGACAACTAGAAAAACAGTTTTTTAAATTTAAATGATTTTTTTAAATTGTAATTTCGGAACATTCTTCTGGGACAATGTGCATGAGAAGTTTGGTAAAATTTCTTACATACTCTTTCACCAGATACCATTACGCCCATAAACAAAAGCGTCATGTAAATATTCACAAATGAAGTCCTCCTTACCCACTTCCATGCCTTGGTTATAGTAAGAGGGATTTCATTCCAATTCAAACCCCTAAATCTGTGCTTTTTGTAATTAATTAATTAAATTTTACTGCATTCAATAATTATTTAATTCATGTAGTCTCACACAGAATCAAATGAACTATTAGGTACAAATATTTTTTAATTTATTTTAATTCTCGCCTATAGGCTGAAAGCATTCGGTGTATGAAGCTACCGTGAATTTAATTTTTTTTTAATCGAATTCTCTTGACAACTAGCTTTTAAAACATCAAAATCTGAGTTGCCCGTTTCTTCGTAGATTCGAATCTAAAGTATAGTACTCAGATGGGGAAAAAAGTGAGAAGAATCGACTTTTTTTAAATTAGAGCTTGGAAGAAAATTTTGGTACTCAGGTCGAGGCAAAATCAGAGCAGAAACGTAAAAAAATTCTTCCAGAGAAGAAAAAGAACATTTTCTGCTCAGGAAGAACGACCCCCTTTTTCTGCCGAGCAAAAAGTGAGAAAAATAATCTCTAATCAAATTTTGGGGAATTAGAAACATTTTTTAATAGTTTTCCACAAGTTTCAAAAACGAGAATAACTTCTAGTTAAAATCTTTATTATAATCTTTCAAAATTCAAAATTCAAAAATCAAAAAAACACTAAATCATCATCCTCTTCCGAATCAGAACTGTTAATTTTCAAAAACTTTTTAAATTAACAATGGACAGTGACAATTTATTAATCCGAACTCTTTCTTTGAAATCAATTTATTTAAAAATTAGTCACATGAAACATTTTTTGCTCAGCCTTGACGTGAGTACCCTCTATTTTACGCTTGGCTTAAAGTGAGCAAAAATGACATTTTCAGCTCAACTTTTTTCCTACGTTTCTTCTCATCCTAGCCTAAAAATTTGTCACACATTTTGCTCAGGTTTAATCCCCACCTGAGTACTAAGCTTAATTTGGTTTTCTAAGTGGAAAATAGTACTAACGTAACAATTAAAACTACTAAACTACTCAGGTTTGCCTAAACCTCAGTTTAGGCAAACCTGAGTTTTAGCAACAAAGTAGTTCCCACTTTAAGACCAAATATTTCGATGACCGTTGCAACTAGCGACCATCCAAAGTGTGAATCTGACTGTACTTCTTTGCCTCTTCAGGTCTCCTAATTTAACCAGTTGAATTCCACACCAATCTCAGTCTTCTGTCAGCGTAGAAGTGTTCAGTCGAAAATGAAAATTGACTACATATTCCGCATTCGCACGTTGAACGCTAATCGCAAAAGGCGCAGTAGGATGAAATATATAAGCAACCAATCGTCTGCCTGGCGGAACGCCTGTTCGTTGTAATGCACCTGCATACATTTCATACTTGAACAATCCAGAATCTCGTCCGTAAAACCTGCAATAAATCAAATATAAATTATATTACTCAATTTCGCTGCACTAAAGATCTAGGGTCATATAACAGTACAGCCTGTTGAAGAAATGGTTCCGTAGGACCACAGTTAGGCAATTTGAACTCGCCGTACTCCGTACCCGTTCCAGGCTAGCGATTGCTCTGGACTATATTCTCCCCTCCCTATAACAAGGACGATAAAGGTACAGGAATTTCTCAAAAATGTGAAGTTATCATTTTAATGACAAAATATAAAGCCGGGATCGGAATCACAAACCTCCGAAATTTGCTATTTTAGTGTTATGAATGCACTGGTAGGTAGCTGCATCAAACATAAACATACTTCTTTGAAATTATTCTCGCTATGCACTATCGAATTACCAGATGCAAAATTAAATATTTTCATAATTAGCTATTCTAAAGTCCTGAATGCATTGGTACAGAATTTCAGAAAAGTATGATTAAGTCTGATGGCAGCTATGAATTAACACATTCAAAACATTAGAATATCATATTTTGGAAATTGGTAATTCCTCTCCCGCTAATTCAATACAGTGGTTTTAGCTTAATGTCACCTCCAAGGGAGCCAAAAAATCGGTTGACATTAAGCGGAGTTGACAAAAGCCGATAATGGCAACTGACTGATGACTCAAAGATTAGGTGACATAAACCGAAGTTCTTGGTGTTAGAGGCGAATTTTATAATACGATATCTTTTTCGATTTATTTTGCAGCTTTTGAAGTTATTACCTGAATTTAGATTACTCTAAAAGCAAATTACTTCTTAAAGTAATCAGCAAACTTTTTTGCAATATGCGAGAGAAATGGCTTTGAAATATTATCTTGTCAGAAACTTCCAAATGATCGTTACTTGTTTGCAAAGTTCTTCACTTCCAATGTTGCATATTATTTTAAACTTTAAATTTCTCAATCCTAACCATGTGACGATCTAAGGTTGGAATACTTGTGGTTGGAATAAGCCCGCGACTGCGGGTGAGTCTTTTAAAAAAAATAAACTTTTACGATCGAGTATCGCTTAGTAGAATACAGCAAATAGATTAATAAAACAGTTCCCCCAAGGGTCTCTGATTGCCTACACCATTTAAACAAACATGAGTATATTCTGGTCCTGAGAACCGAAAGTTGCCTTTAAAGTGTGGTTATGTGCCATGCATGCTATTCAAATGTGTTGACAATAAGCGGAGGTTGACAAGAGGAGGTGTGACAATAGGCAGAGTATTTAGTACATGAGAGCATGAAGTTTAGCCGGGGGAAAGCCAACAGGTTGACATAAGGGGTAGTGACATTAAACTAAAACCACTGTATNAAGCGGAGGTTGACAAGAGGAGGTGTGACAATAGGCAGAGTATTTAGTACATGAGAGCATGAAGTTTAGCCGGGGAAAGCCAACAGGTTGACATAAGGGGTAGTGACATTAAACTAAAACCACTGTATTGGTAAAGCGGTTAAAATTTATAAGATATATGACTTTGTTTGACGGCAGCTATGCACTCAAAAAATTAGAATAGCAATTTTTCGAGGTTTGTAATTTCGAGCCCTGTAATGCGATGTTGGCATATTGGTAACTAACCAGCGGTAGCGAGCCGGCAAGCGCTGCCGCTGGCGTCAAACTTTTATCACAATAATGAAGAAAATATTAGTCGGTATTTATTTTTTGCTTTATTATGACGTTAGTCTGAGATTCTTCACATTACTCTGTGCAATTTACTCTGTGATAGACCAATTGAGCCAAAAAGTTGTGTTTGAATTGTTAAAACTAATTCCAAGCTGCCATATATTTTTTAGTTTTTCAAAAAAATTTTTATTTTAATTTTTATTAAATTTTGAAAAAGTGTATTTAAAAAACAAACATTTTGATCGTGTTGGGTATTGTTCAACTCCTACTACTCTTGGGAGCAGCACTGTACGCATCAAACTATTTTTAGAGGTAAAATGAAAATATTTAAAAAAAATTCAAAAAAAAAATTCTTTTTATGCTGTCATCTTGTTAGTCTGGGATTTTTCGGTTTACTCTGTGCCATTCGCTTTATGATGGACCAATTTAGACAAAAATTTGTATTTGAATATCTTAGACAAAAAGGTAGGGGGGTTGTCTGTCGGAAGGTTAACCCCTCAGTTCCTTGCACTGCGTTTCATAACTTTTTTTTACAAAGTTTACAAAACAATTTTTTACAAAATTTCAACACACAATTACGCAAACGCTTGAACTAAACATGTTAGGTGTGAATTCAGCCAACATAGTGAGGGTATTCCTGATTTTGGTTATAAGATAAAAAGTGGTTANAAACATGTTAGGTGTGAATTCAGCCAACATAGTGAGGGTATTCCTGATTTTGGTTATAAGATAAAAAGTGGTTACATTTTAAATATTTTTATTTTATAAAAAGGTGACATCAATTTATATGTCTGTGATTGGTCTGATTATTTTTCCTCTCCGTTAAAGTTTAATAAGCTCAGGGGCATCTTTTTGCTTTTTATTTTTATTGTTAAAATGCAAATAAATAACGTCAACTGAGGAGGAGAAAGGGTCAAACTCACACTTTTTATTTCATGTTGTAGTTGAAGAGATGTATGAGAGAATTGAAACTTACTACTTTGTGGTCTCAGCTTTCCTCTCATGCATTCTCTCAACTACAACATGCAAAAGAGGCGAGGGAAATTTTTTTAGTAACAAAGTCAAAAATAAATGTCAACATAACAACATTTGACTTTTTACCCTTCCCGATATCCTCATTATATCACTCATTAAAATATATCAAATAAAAATTTAACACTTAACCAGGCCATGTGGAATACCCTCAGTGTTATTTTGTAATTTTGCTTTTCCAAAGTTTGAGTTGAAGATTTAGGTTCAGAGTACAATAATTGTGTTGGCTTGCTAAAGGCGTCTGACGCCGTATATTATTTTGTTGATTTTGATCATTGTCATTGTTGGTGAGTCCACAAATATTAAAGTCTCGAATATTATTTTGATTGGACTGATCCTGGTCACAGTTGCGATTGTTGAGGTTATTCAAAGGATAGTCTGATTATATTGAAAGATTATCTTGAAAGTGAATCAGCTTAAGATTAATTAATACAATGAAAAGAGTACAGAACAAAGTATTTGATTTCATGAAATTGAAATTGAGAAAGTGAATAAGATTAATAGAATCAAGCAAGTAAATCAAAAAAGAGCAATTATCACTGAAACCTGAGACTGAAAACAAATTCTGGTTCGATATTTTCTGAACTTCCTATTTTGAAACCCCCCATTGCCTAAAGGGCGTATGAAATCGAATTCCCAGGTGCCATATTTCTGTTTTTCAAAAATTTAAAGTTCTGAATTTTTATTAAATTTTGAAAAATGATTTAAAAAACAACATTTTGATCGTGTAGGGTATTGTTCGACTCCTACTACTCTTGGGAGCATCACCGTGTTTAAAGCAAAAATTAAAATTATAAAAAAAAAATTTTTTTTTTAATAATTTTTTGCTTTATTATGACGTTAGTCTGAGATTCTTCACATTACTCTGTGCAATATACTCTGTGGTAGACCAATAATTGAGCCGAAAAGTTGTGTTTGAATTGTTAAAACTAATTCCAAGGTGCCATATTTTTCTATTTTTCAAAAATTTTTATTTATTTCAATTTTTATTAAATTTAAAAAAAGAGTATTTAAAAAACAAAAATTTTGAACGTGTTGAATATTGTTGAACTCTTACTACTCTTGGGAGCAGCATTGAACCCANTTTAAAAAACAAAAATTTTGAACGTGTTGAATATTGTTGAACTCTTACTACTCTTGGGAGCAGCATTGAACCCATCAAACTATTTTTAGAGCTAAAATAAATAAAAAATTTTTTAAATAAAAAAAAACAAATAATTTTTTTTATGCTTTGTCATCATGTAGGTCTGAGATTCTTCTCATTACTCTGTGCCATTTGCTCTATGATGGACCAACTTGGACAAAAATTTNAATTTTGAACGTGTTGAATATTGTTGAACTCTTACTACTCTTGGGAGCAGCATTGAACCCATCAAACTATTTTTAGAGCTAAAATAAATAAAAAATTTTTTAAATAAAAAAAAACAAATAATTTTTTTTATGCTTTGTCATCATGTAGGTCTGAGATTCTTCTCATTACTCTGTGCCATTTGCTCTATGATGGACCAACTTGGACAAAAATTTGTATTTGAATAGTTAAAATTAATACCAAGGTGTCAAATTTTTTAGTTTTTCGAAATTTTGCGTTTTCGATTTTTAATAAATTTTGAAAATTATTTTTTACCATAAAATTACTCATAAGTAACGTAGTACCAATAGTTAGCAGAAGAAAATTTTTTTATAAAAATAAGTTTGACGNCATAAAATTACTCATAAGTAACGTAGTACCAATAGTTAGCAGAAGAAAATTTTTTTATAAAAATAAGTTTGACGGTTCGTCAAAATGTTATTTGTATCGTTCAGTTATTACTTATAAA
The DNA here is from genome assembly GCA_002738285.1 of Holacanthella duospinosa. NCBI lineage: Eukaryota > Metazoa > Arthropoda > Collembola > Poduromorpha > Neanuridae > Holacanthella > Holacanthella duospinosa. The sequence goes on along the minus strand of NIPM01000147.1, from coordinate 204,981 downwards.
AGCATTAAGTGCCGAATAAGACCCTACAAGGTCCAAGTGTTCATATAACAAAAAGAAATTTTTTTTTTTTTTAATTTAAAAAAAATTCGAAAAGGCAAAATTTCAATAAAAAATATAAAATATGGCACCTTGGTATTAGTTTTGAATATTCAAATACAAATTTTTGGCTCAATTGGTCTATCACAGTGCAAATGACGCAGAGGTTGCAAAGATGAATCTCACACTTCTGTGATTCTTTGTAAAGCATAAAAAATATTAATTTTTTGAAAAAAAAANGGTTGCAAAGATGAATCTCACACTTCTGTGATTCTTTGTAAAGCATAAAAAATATTAATTTTTTGAAAAAAAAATTTTTTTAATATTTTTTTTTTGTTTTAAGAGTAGTAANGATTCTTTGTAAAGCATAAAAAATATTAATTTTTTGAAAAAAAAATTTTTTTAATATTTTTTTTTTGTTTTAAGAGTAGTAAGAGTCGAACAATACCTAACATGATAAAAAAAAAACTTTTTTTTTCAAAAATCATCTTTTCATCGGAATCGGTCAATAAATGAAAAAGTTGAAAGTTTTTGAAACCCTTTTTTTAACTTCAGAACCTAACGCCCCTGCTCCCCTTCATTCTGGAATTTTTTTTAAATTATATTTTATGACTCCACATATGCCCTTTATGTAATGGGGGTTGTTAAAATTTGAAATCCAGAAAATGTCGATCCAGAATTTTTTTTTTTAGTCGACAAACAGAAACAGAAGTAACGTTTTATGTGTATGACTTTAGGGGGTCGTAGACAATTGGGGAAGGGGGTTTGTCTGTCGGATGGTTAATAGAATGAAGAGAGTAAATCAAAAATACTTAACCTCAGAGAAGAAAAAAATCAACACAACCGTAAGAATCGAACCCAGTATCGCCACTTACATAGCCTCGCTGCTAACCACATAACATAGTTAACTGAACACTGCAATAGACATATTTTAATCAAACATATTATATACGGAAAGCGGACAAACAAACAGGTAAACTTTTATGTTTATGATGATTAAAAATGAGTCCATGGCAGTGTTCAGTTAACTATGTTATGTGCTTAGCAGCGAGGCTATGTAAGTGGCGGTACTGGGTTCGGTTCCAACGGTTGTGTGCTTTTTTTTTAGGTTAAGTATTTTTGATTTACTCTCTTCATCCTATTAATCAAGAAATGGCGTTTTGTATCGTTTATTCCTGCAAAAATAACTTTTGCAACTTTCAAAAGAGGGAAGATCTCAACTTTTTCTCACTGCCAAAGTCAAATAAATTTTAATTGTAACCTTAGGAACGGAGTTAGATGTCGGTCCGACATCCAGCTTCGAAATTTTTTTTTTTAATGGAGTTATGGACTAACCTTATCAAAGTCGCTTTTTGTAAATTTCTCATAGCAACCTTGGGCATAGCGGAATTTATTGCATATGAATACGTTTGTTTGATGACGGTTACGTACAAACGCTAATTTAATATATTTTATGTCGATATTCATGTACCAGGACTCAGGAGTTTGTAATCACCATGGTACTTAATTAATCACCTGTAATTTAAAGGTGTGATGTAGACGCTCGATCTTTGACTCTTTAGTATTTCACCTCTGATATAATCAGTTAATCAAAAAATTTTTTTTACTATTCGACGAAGCTTTCGCGCTAAACCTCGAATATCGAAGCTTCGACTGGAACCCAATTTCGCTCGAAGTCTTCGAATGCTGGAATAATCGAGGCATTCCTAAAAATTAGTTTACTCATTACAAATAACGCTTGCTAAGATTCTTTTTCTTTCGTGGGGTTGTACGAATAATTTTTTTTACGCCAATTCAAGCACTCCTGTCATGCTTCAGTTTCAACCAAACTGCAAAAACTTTTGAACCGGGTAAGAGTAGGATTGACTGGTAGCCAGAGCATAAGGAAACAGCAGGGATATTACAACTGAGAAAAGATTAAATAATTTGGGAACAAATCAATGTGGGATAATATCAATCGTGACACAATATTGTTAAAATAGTACTGAATTGGTGTGTCTCCGAAAGCCTTGGGCCTTTCCATGACAGAAATTCTGTGATCGTCATAAGAAAATAGTGCTTGATCTAGATACGGAGATGGAGTGTAGGATTGAGCACTGATAGGCAACCCAGTTAAAATACGCTTCATAGCTTCTGAAGGACCTCCAAATCTCGCACTGGTGATTGTCTGTCGAAAATTCCGATGGATTTGCCTGAAATAGCAAACGAAAAAGTTTCACTATCTGATGCTGTGTTATTTACTTATTCATTTACTTTTAATTTTTCTATTGGTCTCACATTGAGTAGATGTTGTTGGAAGGAGATGAACAGAAACGTCCTTCGGGTGTCAAAAAGTTGTTTCGGAAATTATCAGTAAAGAATTCGTAGAGATCAACAAGCTGTTCAGAATTGTTATCAAAAATTTCCAAGACTTCTGTACTGGAAATGCAGTATATTACGAAAAGGCAGTAGTGAGAATTTGGTTCAAGGACTTTGAGCGTGACGACGTCAGGTGAAGCGTACTTCATAAGTAAATGATCCTCGTCCAACAATTGCATTTTCCAAATCCTCATTGCCTTCAGTCTCTCGAAGTAAAGATGAAACTGATTCAGCTTCGATAGGTCTCTTTCTTCTAAGAATTTCCTATAAGCCTTCTTATGAAGATATGCAAGAATTCGATGTTTGAGCGTATTGATGCTTTTGTCTTCAAAAGCGCGATTAGGGCGAAACAATGGAAATTTACTAAGTAGTAGTTCATCGTCTTCATGACAGAATCGTCCAATACTTCTCAGAGGGTAGAAAGCACCATCGTCGACGTAGTAAAGATGGACTGTCTGATGCTGAACAGAGAGAATAGCCAAAGTCTTCTTATAAAGGTATATACCTTGATTGTGAGATAGGAATATCTTGTCTACTTTTAAGTTAATTGAGTCCCTCCTGACACCGTGAATGATATCAACAATGTGGACAGTGGTATCTTCTAAAGGATATCGAAAATTCGGTTCAACGGACTCGTTGTTGCGATACATTTCTTGAAAGGTTGGGTGATGGAATTCATCATGGATGTAATTGGCTGATCCAACTATCATATAACGAGAATCTTCTGTAAAGAGTGAGCACTCTCGATTTAATTGCTCTCCTGGTGGAGCAATTTTGATTTTATGTTTTAGTACAAAGAATGCTGAAAACAATCTATCTCGAATTTGCTGACTCAATTCGTCTGTATGCTGTGGTCCGATAACTCGATCCCAAGGAGAATTTTCAGTCCATTTTCTCTTCTTGGGCTAGGGAAATCCGTAAATGAAACGAATGTTAAAAATTAGATATAATCCGAAGCTTCGAAGTTCGAAGACTTTGATCAAGTCTTCGAATTTTCGAACCTTCAAATTTTCTGGGCAATATTCGACAGAGTCTTTGATCGAAGTTTCCAAGGTGAAAATTCCGCATTTTAAGCGAGGTTGACTAGCAGACATTTTCATTCATTTTATAAAATGACGCCACACGTCGTTCGGTTGGATTGCATGAAAGGGGAGCCAATATTCTTCCATTAGATCCTCCCAGGAAAAAGTAAAAATTTGATATCTGTGTTATGCATTCCTCTTGAGCGACCAATTGACATCTACAAATGTTGCTTAGAATTATTCAGTGACCAACTTTTCCTAATGACATTTTTGTCTGCGGTGACCTCTTGAGGTCAAAGGTGGTTGGATTCGACCTAAGGGTGGCCGTGAATGTTTTTTAACATTAGATTCCCCATTTCAAAACAAAAAAAAATTTTTTTATGGGCGTGTACCATACGTGCGGAATGAAAATATTCTCAGACCTCGCTCGTCAAAATCTCATTATATCTAGTGTAAAATTTTTTTGCAGTACCAATATATGAACGCGGAAATTTTAATGTAGATAAAACTATCTCATTCTTATTTCCCCATTCGTTGGCCATGGTCAGGAGAGTATGTACAGTGTGAGTTTTTTGGTCGTAAACGCAAACAAATGATTTACAATACCCCCATCCATACCAAATAGGGTCATCAGAATTTTGGTTTGGTGTCGTTAGTACATGTTAAAATCCAAATGAAAACTTTAAAATTATTGCTAACTTGTTGACATTTTGGAGTATGGAATTATCTTCGAGAATGCCCATTGCTATAGTGTGCAAATTAGTAGGATTCTGTTTTTGTTTTGAGGCTATCGGAAAATTCCCGAAGGATAAATTTTTATTTATTTAATCAGTGTTTAATGATGGACGGTTGGGCATTTTGAACAAATGACACATTAGTTATCATCATAACATTCATTGTAAGCGTTATTTTGCGGTATTTTAAATTAAATATGTGATACACTAAATTAAACAACGCAAATCCATACGCCCATGCATGATGATTGGGATGGGTGGGGGTAAAGTAAATCAGGTGTGTGAGTTTCCGACTAAAAAACTCAATGTATTTATGTACCGACCGTCTTTTATTTTGTAGACAAGCTCTTCTGCACAACAGAAAAATTGACAAAAACTGTGACTTTAACTTGTAAAGTCTTGTAAAGGCGAAGAAACGTGACGAGAACTTGAACTGACTAGAGCTAAATGTCGGCAAAAATCGCAGTTCCACTGGCTTGCGCTCAGCTCAAGTGACTCGTCCAATTTATTCCACAAAATGTGCAAAATGGAATAATAATTAAGAAAAATCGATATTATCGATGCAAAAACCATAGACAAATATGAAATACAATTTAAAAATTTGATACAACAAAAAATATTTTAATTTTTAACCTTTTCCATCCGGTAATGTTGACTTCAAACTCCTTTTCACGGTAACTCGGATGATCCGCACGACAGAATTTCTGGAAATCCTGTAGTGGAAGCTTCGCGCCGTTAACGCGCACGCACCCACCACTATCCCGTGACGCTCGCTTTGTCACACTCTGCAGTCGCGAACGCGTCTCCTTTCTCGAACCAACGTTTCGAAAGCTTATTCCGCTTTCATTATCAAGGTAGAAATTCGAAAAGCGCATTTTTCGGATAACTTTATGGCATGAAAAATATTTCATCCGATACCCTCTACGCGCAATTGAAAAAATAGAATTTTTCAATGGAGGTAAAAATAAAAAATAAAATAAAAAGATTGTAATCAAACAACTTAAATAAATTCGAAGTAAAGTTTCCCTGACAACAATAACTTGTTTAAATTTTACTTGAAACTTAGAATTTATATTATGTGCAAAATAAAACATGTTACTTTTTATAATATGGAATAAAGATCCTATCTACTTATCCAAATGAAATTACATATTAGCGAAAAATTGAAATGACGTTAGAGGAGCAACCGGACGAAATACTTGGTCCAATTTATCTAATATTGGACCAAATATTCCAAAACCTCGTTCGGTCGTTTGTGAAAAAACGAACACACCAAAATATTCGGTGTTGCTCTGCAACGACGATTTGCGGCTTAACCCGGTTATGCCACAAAATTATAATTACATTTTAACCAATCGTCATTTTGCAACTTTTTATGAACGTTATACCAACATTTAGTAACATTTAGTAACTAAAGATGAAACGAATTCTAAATTTCCTTTATACTAAAACTGGTNCAATAACATATTTCAATTTTACTTTATTTTATACTAAAACTGGTTTCCAAATATCATTAATTTGCCATCCAACATCCAAATTCATTAATTTTGATTTGCTACCTAAAATATGCATAGGTTCTTTATACTTTCTATGCCAGTACCTATCTTCAAATTGGATGACTTTAGAATTATCCAAATATATATTATGATTTCCTGACAAATTATCCCAATAATGCTTTGCGACAGCAGACGCTTCGCATTTATGGTTTTTTGTTGCTGCTTTATGTTCTTTAATACGAGTGATAAGACGCCTCCCAGTTTCTCATATATTTTGCATTGCAACTACATAAAATTTCATAAATACAGCTTCTATCTTTTTGATCTAATTTATCCTTTGGATTCCCAAATACCTTCTCTAATTTTAAACCTGGTCGAAATGAAACTAGGAAAATTTCTCTTTNTATATTTTGCATTGCAACTACATAAAATTTCATAAATACAGCTTCTATCTTTTTGATCTAATTTATCCTTTGGATTCCCAAATATCTTCCCTAATTTTAAACCTGGTCGAAATGAAACTAGGAAACCTTCTCTTCTTAAAACTCTACCAATTTCAGATGAAATGCCTTTATAGAATGGAATAGCTATTCTCTTATGATTATCTGATGAATTTGAAATATTATTGTTATTCAAGTGAATCCTATTTTTGACCTTTTTAATGCTCCTTAAAATATGACCGCGTGGATATCCATTTTTTGCTAAAGCATCTATAACATGAAGTATTTCCCTATCCAGAAAGTCTTTATCAGATATCATGAAAGCTCGATATATTAAAGAATCAATTACCGATAATTTATGACTCAGTGTATGATATGAATTGAAATTTAGGTATCTATCTGTGTGTGTTGGCTTTCTATATACCGAATGACCTAATGTGTTATTATTCTTACGTTTTACTAAAACATCAAGAAATGCTAATTTCCCCTCAACTTCCTTCTCACAAGTGAACTGTATAGCTGGATGAAATGAATTGATCCTATTCAAAATACTATCAACTTCATTCTTATTAACAATTGCCCAAATATCATCTACATATCTTCTCCATACCCTAATATTTATTTCGGGCGGGACTATTGAGTTCTCCAATTTATCAATGAAAATATTGGCAAAAATTGGTGAAAGTGGAGAACCCATAGCTGCACCTTCTACTTGACTGTAATAATTCCCTCTCCATTTAAAATAAGTGCATTTTAAACATTTCTTCATAAGACTCAAAACCTGATCAATGTCCAAATCCGTTACCTGTCTCCACGAGTCATAGGCCATTAGCCTCTCCTTCGTGAAGCCCAACGTAACATCAACAAATTCCTTAACCCAAATCGTTCATTGCTGGTAGTGTGTCAAACATTAAAGTTATACCAACACTCTGCAGAGTGTGGAATTGATTTATTTTGAAGTTATTGCCACAGTAGATTGCCCGTTCATAAAAAGTTGTGTCAAATTTTACTTTACTTATGTCAATTAAATCATTTATTTTTATTAGGCTCATGGGTCTTCGGAAAAGTTTATAGTTTTAGTGGTGTCAGTATTTTTTAGATTGGATCTAATAATCTGTTAATATAGTTTGTTAATTGTGCGAAACTGATTATAGAATACTAAATTTCAGCAAAGCATATGTTATTAACTATTTTGTTGTTTAAAGTTTCAAACTATTTTGTCACCAAATTCGTTTTTAATTTTAGTCAAAATTCTTCCGAAGTTATACCGAATATCACGATTTTCACAAATACTGTCGACACTAATAGTTGCTCATTATAAATTGCACATAATTAAAATTAATTGAACGAGTCGCATGAGTCAATTGGAATGAGCAACGGAAGCCAGCTGGATTTCGCTCTTTGCCGACCTTTGATAGCAAATCCCACGTGCTCGTCATTCATGTCCCAGTCTGGCTCAGTCGAGAAAAGTCCCGGCCCAAGTCCTATAAAATCCCGGCCGTTGGCCGGGTAAAATGTTAGCCAAAAAAAGTTCAAAAATAGTTTAGACCGAGAATTTTCTGCCCAAACCTGGGTTTTTCCCAGAGATAGTAAATATCAGTAGCAAAGTATAAATTATTCATAGTTATTTTTCTTTGAAATATCCTTCCTTTAATCTATGATTTCTTGTATGGAACAGAAAATTAACAAAACTGGATTTGAGATATCACTATAAATATACAAAATTTGGCTAGACAAATTTAATTAATTGATGTTGTTGTTTACTGCTCCTCGCAGGGCATTGACAAATAATAATATTTACGCATTAATTTCAAATAAAGAGAGCTTATATGGAACTTTAAAGCATTCCGGACAACGATGGGAGAAAATAAAAATTCTGCGGATAAATACCAATACACACTGTATGCTAACTGCCAATTACATTAGTGTGTTTATCTGGAAAACGTTTAACATATATGGCAATTTTGCAAGAAATAATAATAAATATCAAATATATCGTATAGCTAGCAAAATATCGAATTGATTGATATGTATCATAAATATCCTGAATTCATTATACCTGATTTTTCCCGACTACGGAGATATCCCGGCCTGGACGGGATATTTTCCGACTGAGCCCAACTGTTCGAGTATATACGACACAAAAGTCAAAATCGCAGTTCTGCTATATTTTTCGCAGTTTGCCTTAAAAAATGCCAATCTTCTTGATTGTAATGCTAAACTTAATTCAATTCAAACAAAAACAGGTGTAATAAATATGATAAAGAACAATGAGAAAATTTTTAATTATAATGATAATGTGAGTGACAGTTGGCTAAAAAATTTATCCACTTCCGCTATCGCTGCTGCTACCAAGGCCTCCGCTACCGCTACGAAGCCAGGCGCTAGCGCTACTTTCATAATTGAGAAAAAACTTTCCCGCTACCTCTACAATGGTCTGCGCTACCACTACCGCTCCCACTACTTTGATAAAATTTTTTTATTTTTCCGCTGTCGCTACCGCTTCCGCTACTGCTGCACTTTTAGTGTAGCGGTGATACCTGTGGAACACTCCAGATGCTAAATCTTAGAACCTTGGATCTTCGAATCTATGTTTTACGTCCCTTCGATTGATGATCGAAGGGAAACAAGAACGTCTCTATTAAAAAAATAAAATTCAATTTCCTTTACCAGTGACGGTGCAAAAGAATCGCCTGAAGTGTCTGCTGAGTCTAAATTATCCAAATTCGAAAATGTAAATGACTCTGGGGTCTTTAACACTTCAATAAAAAGTTTCGCAGCTGCTTGTGGTCCGTTGAACTTATAGATTTCAACTGACACTTGATCAGCAGAATAAGCCAGAAAGTATTTGCCGTCAGGAGTAAACTTTCTCATAAAGATAGGTGGCTTTTCGATTGAAGTTACGGTAAAATTTGGAAAAATGCTTTGGCACATTGAGCGCTCTAGATACTTCTCAGTTCCTATTCGGCGACCATTGAAGATCTCCCTGGACTGAAGGCGTTGGACAATATTCTGGGCCGGAATACTGTCAGTCACTAATGATGTTCCGCCTTCGGCTAAGTCTTCATACGTCGTCTTGAAGTCGTAAATCTTCGGCATGAAATTCATCTTCGTGCTCCACTCCCAGTTTGGTCATGCGCAGTGGAAGGTACGATTTGTGCAACGGTTCCTGATTCTCTCTGGCCTATATCCTTTTGGATTTAGGTTCTTTAAATGTAGAAATTCTGCGAGATATTTAAAAAAAACAGTTGGATCACCCTTGTGGCATAAGACTAACATATTTTTTTTTCGTTTTCTTTTTCACATAGAAATCAGTTTCATGGCCTCCTGGAGCGATACTGAATAATTTTTGAAAAATTTTTGTTTTTAATTTTCAAAGTGCAAAATTTTGATTTTCGGTTCCTCTATAACCCAAAGAAAAAAAATTTTTTTTTCCCTATAAAAGTTGCTCAGAATGAAAATCTGAACAACTTGTATATATAACAATTTTCTCTATGGTGACCCATTCAGGTCAGTTTTTTTTTTTTTCAAAAAAAAAAAAAAAAAAAATTTTTTTCATAGAAATTCATCTCAGGGACTTGACGCAATTCTGAATAATTTTTAGAAAAAAATTTTTTTTCAACAATTTTCAAAGTCCAAACTTTATTTCTAAAATAGTAGTTTTAGCTTAATGTCACCTCCGAGGGAGCCAAAAAATCGGTTGACAGGAGGCAAAGTTGACAATAGCCGATAATGTCAACTGACTGATAACTCAAATTACTTCTTACAGTAATCAATCAGCAAGCTTTTTTGCAATATGCGAGAGAAATGGCTTTGAGATATTATCTTGTCAGAATCTTCCAAATGATCGTTACTTGTTTGCAAAGTTCTTCACTTCCAATGTTGCTTATTCATTTTAAATAGGGATGCCCCTAATATTCGAAAATTCGAAAATTCGAAAATTCGAAACTATTCGGACACTTTTACGAATATTAGTATTCGTAACATTTAAAAAATGATATTCGCAAACTACTCGAATACATTTTCGAATATTTTTAAAATTGAAAGTATTTTCCAATACGGAAATAAGTAAGGAAATTTGGACTGTGCCTTAATTGTCTAAATAATCTAAAATTAAAATTCATTGGTTGTGCAAGATACTTCCAAAAGCCTAAAAAAGTCTAGATCTTTCACTTTTACTCAAAATCTAATACTTTTAAGTTACGATTGAGGAAGGTTAACAATTCGCCATGCTCAGGAAAAGTCTGGAACGGTTATCATCGTATATAAACTTCTTCAGATAATAATCGTTCGCCAAAAACAGTGTTGGCAGTAATTGATAAATACTTTCGCACTAATAGAGTCATGATTGGAAAGACCGAGTGGTTGTCTTTCCACCATGAAAATCGACTCTTACCTGTCTACATTTCGTATAACAGTATAAGACCTGATTTCATTTGTGAAGATTACTTGTTGGGATGAAGTGACTTGTTCAATGGTCGTGATATTTTGCGCTGAATTTTTTCTTCAAATTCCTGCGAAATTTTTGCAAAATGAATTATGAGTCTTGTTGGTGTGAAGAGGATTTTGAATACTACTTGTAGACGGATTTTCTGCAGTCGGAATTTTGAGATGCTTCTTATAGTTTTCAGACATTTCTGCCACCAGATGAGCCACCAAATCTTTATGGGCTTCTGCTTCGATAAAAGACAACTTGTAACGCGGAACAAAGAATGTAGCGCATGTGTAGTTTAAATTTTTGAACAAATTTTTAAACCTATTACGCTAACTTTTAGAGTTTCTTTCATATTCCCTACTCCAAAATGCTTAGGGTGATCCTTTTCCAAATTATTTGTGAGAGTCATAAGACATGGAAGTACTTCTGAAATTATTGATTCTGACTCACTGATGATTTTTGTAATTTCTTCAAAAGGTTGAAGAAGAGAAAGTACTCCTTCCAGTAAATACCACTGATTTTGGATCAAATTCACAATCCTTTGCCTCTTCCGATGAAAAATACGTGATGGCAGCTTTTTGTTTCAAAAGACGGTTTAGCATGTAATAGCACGAGTTCCAACGTGTAGGGATATCTTGCACAAGATTCTGAACTTCCAAATTAAATTCTTTCTGTATAGCTCAAAGTATATTAGCTTTTGAGGGGACTAATTAAACAAGCTGTTTAAGACGAGTCGAAAGACACCCAACGCGCATGTTTTCGAATATTCGGCGAATATTCGTCCGAACTATTCGTATTCGGTTTCATTTCGAATACGAATATTCATATTCGAAATTTTTACGAATACCACTATTCGGGGCATCCCTAATTTTAAACTTTAAATTTCTCAATCCTAACCATATGACCATCTAAGGTTGTCATACTCGCGGTTGGAATAAGCCCGCGACTGCGGGTGAGTCTTTTAAAAAAATAAACTTTCCCGATGTTCGAGGATCGCATACAGACTGTTAGGTTACGAATAAAGTACTTTTTGAATCAACTTTCAGCGGGAATTGTCCGGCGCGGAGTCAATCCACCAGGCCACACTTTATATTCTCTTAGGCGCAGAGCTGGTCTTCCCGCTGTAAGCATCCCTCGCAACTATTATGATCCATGTGTTTTTCTGCTTTACTCCCAAGTCCCAACCAACAATGAATTAGCGCTCTCTAATCTCAGTACTCCGAAATTACAATGCACTTTCTCTTGCCCATTTGAGGCGAAATGAGTGGTAAGGGCTCATTTTTGGTTTGAGAATGCAATAAAACTCAACCCCATGCTCAGAATTCAAGAAGGTCAATTAATTTTTAGCTTTTTGAAAACAATTTTTTTTGTTTGCGATTGGGAGTTAGAACCATGACTCTAGGGGTTGAGTCCTTGACTTGTGATTCATGACTCTTTTCCAACAGGCAAATAAAAATGTCAAATTTTTCTTGTTCTTTTTGACGTACTTTCGCCACTGTTTCATTTAATTTCATATTAACAATCTTCTCCATTTTGTATTACGTGACTCTGGAGTCAGAATCATGACTCGAGGAGTCAACTTCCAAAGTTTCGAGTTAGTCAGGGCTCCCAGATTCAGTGACTGAATCTGGCTGCGAGTCATGAAACACTAGGAATTCTATGTAATTAATTGGCTAACTTATGATCTGCCCAGCTATGGAGTGGTGATGAATTCAAATGTCATTGTGTAAAATTTTAACAACGTATTAAACGGAAGAAAACTGATTTAAAAAATACCTTATTCGTAACCTAACGGCCTGTAGTAGAATATAACAAATAGGTTAATGAAACAGTTCCCACAAGGGTTTCTGACCGCCACACTATTTACACAAATACGAGTATTCTGGGCCTGAGAACCGAAAGTTTCCTTTAAAGTGTGGTTATGTGGCATACATTCTCTTCATATGAGATGACAATAGGAGGTGTGACAATAGGCAGAGTATTTAGTGCATGAGAGCATGGAGTTTAGCCGGTGGAAAGCCAACAGGGTGACAATAAGCGAAGTGTGACATTAAGGGGTAGTGACATTAAACTAAAACCACTGTTAAAAAAATTTTTGTTTTTAAAAATTTATTCAAAAATTTTCGAAATTTTTCTCGTTATTCAAAAATTTTCGAAATTTTTTCGTTATTTGCATACAAATCAGTCTTGTAGCCCTTTTTAATTTAGATAATCCTGCCAATCTAAATCTGCACAAGGTGCTAATCACATGGCATAATGCACGCTCAGACTTAAGCCCATGCAGAACATGCTGACACGGACTTGTATGCGAGAAAATTGTTGTTATAGAAAATTTATCAGATTTTAATTCTAAGAAACTTTTATACAGCTTGTTTGCGTCAAAATTTTGAAATTTAAAAAATTTTGGAATTGACAAAATTTTAGAATTGAAGAATTTTTGAAATAAAATATCTTATAAAAATTATTCAAAATGCCTTAAGATTCTGAAACAGATTTATATGCATAAAAAAAAAACGAAAAAAATTTTCGAATAAAACTTAGAAGAATTGGAAAAGTTTCTTAAACTTAAAAAAATTGTCCCATTTTTCTTTACCTTTTGCACCCACTATGGGTTGGAATGCACCAAATGGAAGCCATTATTCTCCCATTAGAACCTCTCAGGAAAAAAAAATTTAATGTGTTATGCATTCCTCTTGAGCCAACAAATGACATCTACAAATGTAAGCATAGAATGCTTCACTGACCAACTTTTCCTAATGGCAGTTTTTTTCTGTGGTGACCTAACAACCTATTGAGGCGGGCCGTGAAAATTTCTAAGTTTTTCAATATTAGATTGCCAATCTCGAAAGTTTTTCTCCAAAAGAATGTGTGCAAAACATTTATTCAAAGCGCAAAACTTTTTTAATATCCTTAACAACTTTTGTATAGGTCATTTTATCGCTTAAGGGGGATCTTTAGTTTGACCTTGACCTGTGACCTCGAAGGGTTCAGATTAATTGCCGGAGGGATACTTGTCACTTGTAATCATCACAATCCCGCTGCATAGATCGGTCATCCAGATAATTAAGTTAACTCACCGACCATGGTGCACATAGCCATAAGCCTAGAACGACTTTCAGTATTCAAAGTCTAATGTCTACGTGCACCATACTCGGTTGGTTAACCGTCGGTTAAAAAGCCAACTAGTTCCAATTCAGCCTTATTTATCTTGATGACCGCTCGATCTAGCGGCTTAGTAGTGATTACAAATGTCAAGTATCCCTCCGCGAATTAACCTGTGGTTAAAGTTAATTTTCTCCGACTAAACTATAACTAATAAATAATTAAATTTATTTAATAACAGGTGGTAAAAAATGTGGGAATAGTTCAGTAGCAAGTCCATAGTTGTGAGTTGTGAGTTTATCGTAATTAGGTTAAATTAAAATACGAAATCAAAAGTTACTTTTCGAAACAAAAATAAAAGGAAATAATTCTACGACAGTTTTATTATTAAAAAAATAACCACAAAAAAAATAACCTAACAATCCTGACGACAGTTATATTTTTGGCAAGCCGATTCGATAGACACGTCACACGCACGATTCGGCTGTCTCAGCCGAAGCTTCGGCCTCGCCGAAACGGGTTACCCGTTTGTTTTTGTTTCGACCGAAACGGAATTTTACCCGTTTCGGGGCAACCCTAGTTTACTCACAGTTTAACATCCTATCCAACTTTTGTATAGATCATTTTGTCGGTCATGTAGGATTTAGTATAAAAAAAATTTGTACATAACCTTATGGAGAAACGGTTGAATCACCCATACCGGGAGCAAGGTATAAAATTTTGAAGTTATTTTCGAAAAAATTTGTTTTTCGTTTTTTTCGCATAGAAATTCGTTTCAGGAAATTCTGAAGCGATTCTGAAAATTTTCTAAGTACAAAATTTGAAAAAATTTTTTCTGAGTTCAAAATTTTGATTTTGGGTTCCACTATAACCCAAAAAAANTGCACATAGCCATAAGCCTAGAACGACTTTCAGTATTCAAAGTCTAATGTCTACGTGCACCATACTCGGTTGGTTAACCGTCGGTTAAAAAGCCAACTAGTTCCAAAGCAAGGTAAAGAATTGAAAGTTTAAAAAAAAAAAAAAAAAAATTTTTTTAAGTTTTTTCACATAGAAATTCGTTGGCGGTTCTTCTGAAGCGATTCTGAATAAGTAAAAAAAAAATTTGTTTCGAAAATTTTCAGTCTAAAATTTTTTCAAAGTCCAAAATTTTTTTTAAATTAAAAAAGTTTGGTTTTGGGTTTTCTTTTTGACAAAAAAAAGAGCGATATAAAAGTTACTCAGAATGAAAAGCTTAACAACTTTTCCATCCAACATTTTTCTCTGAGGTGACCCCTTAAGGTCAAAAGTTAACGTCCAAAGTACCCATACCGTGGGCAATGTAATTTTTTTTTGGAGAATCTTTTTTCCTTATTTTTCCGTTTCCATGCAGAAAACTTAGAATTCTTTACCTTGCCCCCGCCCATGCTAAATGCATTCGAACTTGACTTGACTTTTGACCTGAAGGGGTCACCACAGAGAAAATTGTTAAATGGAAAAGTTGTTTGGATTTTGGTTCTGAGCAACTTTTATAGAAGAAATTTTTTGGGTTATAGTCAGTGTTGCGGGAAAAAAAAGTGTTTTAAACAAAAATTAACTAAAATAACCCACACGACAGCCGGAAGAATTCATCGTTTCCATTTGTGGAACCTCCTTTTCTTCTGCGGGGTTGGAGAGAATATTCTCCTTGTTTGGAATTGTACATTCTGATATTGGCAATAGATTGCGTATCCAGATGGCAGCTAAATTAGTTTACATACTCCAGAGTTTAAGGAAAATANTACATACTCCAGAGTTTAAGGAAATACGGCAAATTAATCCTACTCGCCATTTCATTAATAAAGTTGAAACAAGTAATAATGAAATATTAAAATTAGATGTGTTGCGAAGCTTCGAAAACTCGAAGACATCGACCGAAGTCTTCGAAATATCGAAGCTTCGATCTTCGAATTTTCTTGGCAATCTTCGACAAAGTCTTCGATCGGAGTTTCGAAAGTTAAATTTCTCAATTTGAGCGTGTTCGACTTACACACGTTTTCATTCATTTCATAAAATGATATCACTCGTTTGTTGATCTGAAACTATTTCCAATACACGGACAAATGCTTACCTTTCTCCATCATAACTTAAAACGAACTAGTTACAATTACACATACTAAAAACAGCTCTGCGTTTAATTTTATTTGTTATGTAGAAATAAAATTATAATTTTTCAACGTAATGAAACATTAAAATGGTTTCCGCTTGTTATTACTATACGATGGACACCCCACATGCAAATTCTTCGAACCTTTGATTTACGATTTTTTTTTTCGTTCTCGTCGATCTTCGATCGAAGGGAAACAATGCCCTTCGCAACACCTCTAATTAAAACGAATGCTTTGTTTTCTGTCCAGAAAAGTCTCTTGCATTCTCATGTAAGTTAAGATAGTACTATTTCGAATGAAAATTAAAAATTAAAAAAAACAGTTAAAAACAAAAAGAAAAACAGTTTTAAACAATAAAAAAACTCTTTTTTTTTTGTTTTGTTTTNTTCCGCTTGTTATTACTATACGATGGACACCCCACATGCAAATTCTTCGAACCTTTGATTTACGATTTTTTTTTCGTTCTCGTCGATTTTCGATCGAAGGGAAAAAATGCCCTTCGCAACACCTCTAATTAAACCGAATGCTTTGTTTTCTGTCCAGAAAAGTCTCTTGCATTCTCATGTAAGTTAAGATAGTACTATTTCGAATGAAAATTAAAAATTAAAAAAACAGTTAAAAACAAAAAGAAAAACAGTTTTAAACAATAAAAAAACTCTTTTTTTTTGTTTTGTTTTTATTAAAAACAAAAAAAACAGCAACACTGGTTGTAGTGGAACCCAAAATCAAAATTTTGTACTTTCGAACCAAATAGCATTGAGCCCACGAAGTTCTCGCCGCGAGATTTTTTATTTTTTATTTAGAGATGTGCGCGTCTTCTCATTTAAACTTAGGCGTTGAAGTTAAAAAGTTTAATTTGTGATTCAGATAAGTCTTTATTCTTTGATTTACTTTTAGCTAGCCATCAAAAATTCAAATAGACAGTGTACCAAAGGTGAAACAGTTTCTAATTATGTTGAAGGAGAGTGTATATAAGGAATTGGGCGGGAGACACCGAAGAAATTTCTGGAAAAAATTGGAATTACAATTGTGAATCAGGCACTGCTATAGCATGTGATGTTAACGTATCTACGGTAAAAAGGACATTNAATTGGAATTACAATTGTGAATCAGGCACTGCTATAGCATGTGATGTTAACGTATCTACGGTAAAAAGGACATTTACAGTTCTACCACCAATAACTGAAAACGATACACCTGATAATCACACAAAACAAATTGATTCGTTTACAATCTCTGTAATCAAAGAAATCTCTCGTCACTTTTATGAAAGTCATGCGTATTCTACAATGAAAACTTGCACCAAAAGTTTGTAGAAGGTGACAACATTCCTAGAGTTGGTAAGGAGATATTCAGAAAATGATATCGTAAATTATTCAGTAAACCTGTATTCCTGGAATGAAATGACAACAGCACAACGTGAGAACACATTAAACATTTCCTGGACACAGGGTTACGACATATTTTACTGTGATGAAATCTGGACTCTCCAAATCAAAAACGAAATAAATGAAGGCAACTTGTTCTAAATGATACATGAGTCAAAAAGAAATATTGGATTCGCGATAGACTAATTGAAAGAAACAGAATTAATCATAGCTACCAAAAACCCTGTTCTAAGATTAGCAAATTATATAGATAGCAGTGACTGTGTAGAAATTTTCTAAATTTCTTAGGTGTCTCTCACCAAATTCCTTATATACACTCTCCTTCAACATAATTAGAATCTGTTTCACTTTTAAAACACTATTTTTTAATTTTTGGTGGCAAGCTAAAAGTAAATCAAAGAATAAGACTTATCTGAATCGCAAATTAAACTTTTAAACTTCATCGCTAAAAATTTAATTGAGGAGACCACACATCTTGAAATAAAAATAAAAAATCTCGCGGCGAAAACTTAGTGGGGTCAATGCTATTTGGGTCGAGAGTGCTCAAAAAATTTTCGAAAAAAAAATTTTTTTTTTTTCAAAAAATTTCCAGAATCGCTTCAGAATGTCCTGAAACGGATTTCTATGCGGAAAAAAAAAATTTTTTTCGAAAATAAATTTTATACCTTGCCCCGGTATGGGTGATTCAACCTTAGAAAAATTTCGAGATGGAGTTAAAAATGTAAAAAAATAGAAAAGGTAAAAAAGGAGATAATGTTAAAAATTTTTTCAAGGACCCCCTCAGGTCGAATCCAACCACCCTTGACCTCAAAAGCTCAACAGAAAAATGTCATTAGGAAAAGTTGGTCACTGAAACATTTTAAGCAAGATTTGTAGAGGTCATTTGGTCGCTCATGATAGGTTGCTATATCGATGCCAGAAATTTTTCAAAGTACATGACCGAAGACGTAATGACCACTAAAGATCACCGGAGAGAAAAATGGTACTAACAAATGTTGTTCACCTGCTGATGCCAAACAACATTTGTAGAGGTCATTTCACGTTTTCAAAAATGACCTGACCTTCGACCTCAAGAGGTCACCACAGAGAAAAATGCCATTAGCAAAAGTTGGNTACGTTTTCAAAAATGACCTGACCTTCGACCTCAAGAGGTCACCACAGAGAAAAATGCCATTAGCAAAAGTTGGTCACCGAATCATTCTAAGCAACACTTGTAGAGGTCAATTGGTTCGCTCATGCATAACACAGATACGAAATTTTTCTAAGTTTTTACCCTGGCAGACTAGCCTTAAACGGGATTTAAATCTATGGTAGACGATTTATAATCTATGGTACGTACCATGGATTTAAATCCATTGTTGGCGATTTATAATCTATGGTGATGACGTTGTACCATAGATTATAATCCCAAACCATGTATTATAATATATGGTATCTCTGCGCAATTGCGCTAGTGACCCAGNAACATGCTGACACGGACTTGTATGCGAGAAAATTGTTGTTATAGAAAATTTATCAGATTTTAATTCTAAGAAACAGCTTGTTTGCGTCAAAATTTTGAAATTTAAAAAATTTTGGAATTGACAAAATTTTAGAATTGAAGAATTTTTGAAATAAAATATCTTATAAAAATTATTCAAAATGCCTTAAGATTCTGAAACAGATTTATATGCATAAAAAAAAAACGAAAAAAATTTTCGAATAAAACTTAGAAGAATTGGAAAAGTTTCTTAAACTTAAAAAAATTGTCCCATTTTTCTTTACCTTTTGCACCCACTATGGGTTGGAATGCACCAAATGGAAGCCATTATTCTCCCATTAGAACCTCTCAGGAAAAAAAAATTTAATGTGTTATGCATTCCTCTTGAGCCAACAAATGACATGTACAAATGTAAGCATAGAATGCTTCACTGACCAACTTTTCCTAATGGCATTTTTTTTCTGTGGTGACCTAACAACCTATTGAGGCGGGCCGTGAAAATTTCTAAGTTTTTCAATATTAGATTGCCAATCTCGAAAGTTTTTCTCCAAAAGAATGTGTGCAAAACATTTATTCAAAGCGCAAAACTTTTTTAATATCCTTAACAACTTTTGTATAGGTCATTTTATCGCTTAAGGGGGATCTTTAGTTTGACCTTGACCTGTGACCTCGAAGGGTTCAGATTAATTGCCGGAGGGATACTTGTCACTTGTAATCATCACAATCCCGCTGCATAGATCGGTCATCCAGATAATTAAGTTAACTCACCGACCATGGTGCACATAGCCATAAGCCTAGAACGACTTTCAGTATTCAAAGTCTAATGTCTACGTGCACCATACTCGGTTGGTTAACCGTCGGTTAAAAAGCCAACTAGTTCCAA
>NIPM01000147.1:149734-184168 GCA_002738285.1 Holacanthella duospinosa | reverse complement strand
TGAAGTTAAAAAGTTTAATTTGTGATTCAGATAAGTCTTTATTCTTTGATTTACTTTTAGCTAGCCATCAAAAATTCAAATAGACAGTGTACCAAAGGTGAAACAGTTTCTAATTATGTTGAAGGAGAGTGTATATAAGGAATTGGGCGGGAGACAGCGAAGAAATTTCTGGAAAAAATTGGAATTACAATTGTGAATCAGGCACTGCTATAGCATGTGATGTTAACGTATCTACGGTAAAAAGGACATTCACAGTTCTACCACCAATAACTGAAAACGATACACCTGATAATCACACAAAACAAATTGATTCGTTTACAATCTCTGTAATCAAAGAAATCTCTCGTCGCTTTTATGAAAGTCATGCGTATTCTACAATGAAAACTTGCACCAAAAGTTTGTAGAAGGTGACAACATTCCTANTAATCACACAAAACAAATTGATTCGTTTACAATCTCTGTAATCAAAGAAATCTCTCGTCGCTTTTATGAAAGTCATGCGTATTCTACAATGAAAACTTGCACCAAAAGTTTGTAGAAGGTGACAACATTCCTAGAGTTGGTAAGGAGATATTCAGAAAATGATATCGTAAATTATTCAGTAAACCTGTATTCCTGGAATGAAATGACAACAGCACAACGTGAGAACACATTAAACACTTCCTGGACACAGGGTTACGACATATTTTACTGTGATGAAATCTGGACTCTCCAAATCAAAAACGAAATAAATGAAGGCAACTTGTTCTAAATGATACATGAGTCAAAAAGAAATATTGGATTCGCGATAGACTAATTGAAAGAAACAGANGGCAACTTGTTCTAAATGATACATGAGTCAAAAAGAAATATTGGATTCGCGATAGACTAATTGAAAGAAACAGATTTAATCATAGCTACCAAAAATCCTGTTCTAAGATTAGAAAATTATATAGATAGCAGTGACTGTGTAGAAATTTTCTAAATTTCTTAGGTGTCTCTCACCAAATTCCTTATATACACTCTCCTTCAACATAATTAGAATCTGTTTCACTTTTAAAACACTATTTTTTAATTTTTGGTGGCAAGCTAAAAGTAAATCAAAGAATAAGACTTATCTGAATCGCAAATTAAACTTTTAAACTTCATCGCTAAAAATTTAATTGAGGAGACCACACATCTTGAAATAAAAATAAAAAATCTCGCGGCGAAAACTTAGTGGGCTCAATGCTATTTGGGTCGAGAGTGCTCAAAAAATTTTCGAAAAAAAAAATTTTTTTTTTTTCAAAAAATTTCCAGAATCGCTTCAGAATCTCCTGAAACGGATTTCTATGCGAAAAAAAAAAATTTTTTTCGAAAATAAATTTTATACTGTTACAGTTCTAGTGTATTTATATGCGACGTCAACTGTGTCATTATTATTTTTATAAATTATTATTAGATAATTTATGTAAATGTTGACTTCCTTTGTGTTTATTTTATTTTCTTTGTTTTTGTTACTAATTATGAAAATTAGTAAGCTTAGGATTAGTTTATTATTATCTTTTTCTTTGTTTTATTATTATAATAGTATAATAATAGTTTTTGTGCACAAGGCACGCTAAGGCTCGAAGGGTATAAAAGCCCAGAGGCTGGAGTCCAGAAACTCATTCTGATTTGGACTAAGCTTGAGTAGCTTGGTCTTACCTTTAGTAGGGAATCAGAATCCTCAACCATGAGAGTTGGGAACTCATTGTTGAGAGAGAATTTATTAATTTAAAGTGTAATTATTGTTTATAATTTTTATTAATAAATAAGAGATTATTTTCATTATTGTTCCCATTGTTGGATTTATTGAATAGGGTTTTGTTTTTAAACATAAAGTTAAGCAAGATTTGTAGAGGTCATTTGGTCGCTCATGATAGGTTGCTATATCGATGCCAGAAATTTTTCAAAGTACATGACCGAAGACGTAATGACCACTGAAGATCACCGGAGAGAAAATTGGTACTAACAAATGTTGTTCACCTGCTGATGCCAAACAACATTTGTAGAGGTCATTTTACGTTTTCAAAAATGACCTGACCTTCGACCTCAAGAGGTCACCACAGAGAAAAATGCCATTAGCAAAAGTTGGTCACCGAATCATTCTAAGCAACACTTGTAGAGGTCAATTGGTTCGCTCATGCATAACACAGATACGAAATTTTTCTAAGTTTTTACCCTGGCAGACTAGCCTTAAACGGGATTTAAATCTATGGTAGACGATTTATAATCTATGGTACGTACCATGGATTTAAATCCATGGTTGGCGATTTATAATCTATGGTGATGACGTTGTACCATAGATTATAATCCCAAACCATGTATTATAATATATGTTATCTCTGCGCAATTTCGCTAGTGACCCAGTGACCCCTGACCTCCGGAAAATGTTTTAAATAAAACTTTGAGCATTTATCTTCAATTTGGTCTTTGTAGAATTGAAATAAACCCTTCCGTTCTCGAGATATTCGAGTTTAAAAATAAATCCTCTTTTCTCCATAAGAAACAATGTATTAGAGCACGGAGCAACAGTTTGATAACCGCGTATATGAATTTATGGAATCCAATCTCATTTATTGCTAGTAGTGATAATATTATTTATAGAATTATCGACTTAGTGCCAATTTGTGACACAAAAAAATTGACTGGTTTACCTGATAAAGTTTTTTTCAATGAGTGTGTTAACTTATTTATGAATACATCATATGAGTGATGTGTTGTAGCTAATACGAATCAATCGTATTTGCTACCTAAAAGCAATCCTTCATAAAGATGAAATGAAAAATCTTAAAGGCATCATCAATATTCTTATTCCAATGACGAACTCTATTAACTCATTTACAAATACAGTGGTTTTAGCTTAATGTCACCTCCGAGGGAGCCAAAAAATCGGTTGACGGTAGGCGGAGTTGACATTAGCCGATAGTGTCAACTGCCTGATAATTCAAAGATTAGGTGAAACAAACCGAAGTTCATGGGTTTAGAGGCGTATTTTATGATACGACACCTTTTTCGATTTATTTTACAGTTTTTGAAGTTATTACCTGAATTTAGAATACTCTAAAAGCAAATTACTTCTTAAAGTAATCAGCAAGCTTTTTTGCAATATGCCAGAGAAATGACTTTGAGATATTATCTTCTCAGAAACTCCCAAACTATCGGTACTTGTTTGCAAAGTTCTTCACTTCCAATGTTGCTTATCATTAAAACTTTCTCAATCCTAACCATGTGCCGATCTAAAGTTGGCATACTCGCGGTTGGAATAAACCCGCCACTGCGGGTGAGTCTTTAAAAAAATAAACTTTTACGATCGAGGATCTCATAGTAGAATACAACAAATAGGTTAATGAAACAGTTCCCCCAAGGCTCTGTGACCGCCCACACCATTTAAACAAACACGAGTATATTCTGGGCCTGAGAACCGAAAGTTTCCATTAAAGTGTGGTTATGTGTCATACATTCTCTTCAAATGAGATGACAATAGGCGGAGGTTGACAATAGGTGTGACAATAGGCAAAGTATTTAGTACATGAGAGCATGGAGTTTAGCCGGGGGAAAGCCAACAGGGTGACAATAAGCGAAGTGTGACATTAAGGGGTAGTGACATTAAACCAAAACCACTGTAGTATCATCACATAATAAATCATAGTATTCCTTGGGAGATAACAGTGGATTTTTTGAACACTTCTCCACAAGTGTTCGATACATAGGAGTAAACCCCACATGTCCACCGGGGGGGGGGGGGTCTATTCTTAATCTCGTGGGAGGGTGGTATTTTTTTCGAAACCTTAGAGGCAGGGTTGTAACTTCGTTCAATGTGAACAAAGTCCGCTTCCGATTCTTTAAAATTTTTTGCGCCGATAGGGTGTGTAATTAATTACAACCCGAAAGTAATGTCAAGGTTAAGAGAAAAAAAACCGCTTCTGCTACCGCTTCCGCGTCTGAGACCCCACTTTCGTTTCCGCTGCCGCTTCTGTAAAAAAAATTTCCCCGCTTCCGCTTCTCCTGAGAAAAATTACCCCGCTTCCGCTTCTGTTTCCGCTTCTCTTGATTTAAATTATCCCGCTTCCGCGTTTGAAACCCCGCCTTTTCCTTCCGCTTCCGCTTCTGTAAAGATAAATTTTTCCGCTGCCGCCGCCGATCGAAGCGGGAGCGGGAGTGCTCTATCGCATCATGACAAGAGTGGCATGTCTTTAGTTACAACCGTGCTTAAGGGTTTGAAAGAATGAATGAATGAATGAATAACTATTAGTGATGAAATGTGGGTGGCTGCTTTTATTTCATGGTTATTTTTTGTCTGTCTGGCCTGACCCTACGCGGAGGGTCATCTTTTCCAAATTTTTCCTGCCTGAGGGTCCTGCTTTCTCAATTTTTTCTGGGAGGGTCCCCGTGTAATGGTGCGAATTGGGGTTTACCCCTATGGTTCGATGGATATGAACATATATAGCGAAAATCGGTTGAAACAATGAAAACATTTTTTTTTGTAATATACATTGTTGCGATATAATAAATTAGTTATTAAATTAACCAATAGTGTTAATATACAAAAGTAAAAAATGAGTTTAAAAATTCGACGTAATGAATTAGTAAAATCAGTCCCAGAAGTTTTTGAATTTAATTTTTTACGTAGATAATTGATGAAGCAGACGGACTTGAGAAATAGGTTACCCATCATGGTGTTTTTTAAACTCGAATATCTCGAGAACGGAAGTGTTTATTTCAATTCTGCAAAGACCAAATTGAAGATAAATGTTCAAAGTTTCATTTAAAACATTTTCCGGAGGTCAGGGGTCACTGGGTCACTAGCGCAATTGCGCAGAGATACCATATATTACAATACATGGTTTGGGATTATAATCTATGGTACAACGTCAGCACCATAGATTATAAATCTCCAACAATGGATTTAAATCCATGGTACGTACCATAGATTATAAATCGTCTACCATAGATTTAAATCCCGTTTAAGGCTGGACTGCCTGGGAGGATCTAATTGGCTCCCCTTTCATGTAATCCAACCTAGAAAACTTGTTAAATCAAACTTTTGGTTAAATTTAACTAAAATACTTGCGACATTTAGCCTTAAAAAGAGAGTAACCCAGCATTCATCAACCGTTGCCTGAATCCAAGCTAGTCAAATTATACCGGTAGGGTCCAGGTTTGTCCATCGATTTAAATCTGGTTGGAAATTCTATGCGAGAAAAGACACGAGACACCACACACTAGACACGAGACAAGACTTATAACTCTTCAAGGTATCGACTGGAATTCATGCTTTTTTCACTTTTTGAACTCCTTTTTTTCCACCAGTTGAGGATTCAGTTAGGTTTCCAAAACTCCCACCTCGGCTGTTATGAATAGTTGGGCAAGTCGTCTAGAAGGGTTAGGGAGGATGGAAAAGTAAATGTTCTCCATTACTATCAAATTGCAGGGAGCCAGCTCAGGAGCCATGTCTCTGGCTCCCTCATATTTGTGAGGAGGCACCGGAGCCATGGTTCTAGCTTTAGCTTCCAGATGGCTCCTAAAAATTTTATTTATATTTGGGATTTTAAATTGTTTTTATTAAATTCCTATTACATTTATACACGAAATTACAGTTGTTATAACTAAGAATATGCTTCCGTTAATGCATAGAGTAATTTTATTTAAAAAATTAAGCTCTTTATATCATCGTCTACAAGCAATAAAAAAAAGTTAAATTTGAAAGGTGGAGAGAGGGTGGTAAAAGTTATCACGCCAATGTAGAAACGAATACGGTAGTTTTTTTTTACTTTTTCTTGCTACGGTTACTGCGAAAGTTAACTACCCAACCCACCGCGTATATGGGCATATCATCTGGTTAAAACCAGGAATTTTTTGAACAATGATCGATATTGGTAAAGTGTCGAAAAGTTTTATGGAAAAATTGTCTATTATATCGTATGCTTTTGTTATAATACAAAAGCATCCAACATAATACACAATTTTTCCATAAAATTTTCGACACTTTAACAATATCTAGTGTTCTCCATGACTACCAGTCAGAAATGTTGGGAATCGACTCTNAAAATTAAGCTCTTTATATCATCGTCTACAAGCAATAAAAAAAAGTTAAATTTGAAAGGTGGAGAGAGGGTGGTGCAAGTTATCACGCCAATGTAGAAACGAATACGGTAGTTTTTTTTTACTTTTTCTTGCTACGGTTACTGCGAAAGTTAGNACGGTAGTTTTTTTTTACTTTTTCTTGCTACGGTTACTGCGAAAGTTAGCTACCCAACCCACCGCGTATATGGGCATATCATCTGGTTAAAACCAGGAATTTTTTGAACAATGATCGATATTGGTAAAGTGTCGAAAAGTTTTATGGAAAAATTGTCTATTATATCGTATGCTTTTGTTATAATACAAAAGCATCCAACATAATACACAATTTTTCCATAAAATTTTCGACACTTTAACAATATCTAGTGTTCTCCATGACTACCAGTCAGAAATGTTGGGAATCGACTCTGACTCCTAGAATTTTGCAAGTCGACTCTGAATCAGAGTCAGACACATGACTCTCGACTCCGGAGTCACATGACATAAAAATGAAAAATCGGGTAATCTTAAACAAATTTTTTTTATACGTTTAGTCAAGCTATCTTGACAACAAGAAACTTAAAAAGCCACTTTCATCATAATTCGTAACATTTTAAAAATATTTATTTATATAAATAACAAACGAAATAATATTTGCAAGTAAATTTTGTTTGCACCTCCATTGCCATACCTTGCGTCTGGATGTCGACCGACATTCATGACATTTTTTTTAATTTTAAACGTTACGAGTTATGGTGTGACCAGATGAAAATTTATTTTTTAGTTTCTTGTTGTCAAGGAACTTTATACATTTAGTGATAAAAGCNTTATGGTGTGACCAGATGAAAGTTTATTTTTTAGTTTCTTGTTGTCAAGGAACTTTATACATTTAGTGATAAAAGCAGATAAAAAGAAATAAGTAAAGAAAAGTCTGATATGCTCATGTGCGCATGTTTTAATAGAGTCATGACTCTGACTCCCAAAAACCATGCGAGTCATGAGAGTCAGAGTCAGAGTGATGGAGAACAGTACCAATAATTGTTCCAAAAATGTCTGGTGTTATCCCGAAGATGTGCCCATGTACGAGGTGGGGTGTGAGTGTTAAATATTGTAGTTAACTGCCGCAGTAACCGTAACAAGAAAAATTAAAAAAAAAACTACCGTATTCGTTTCTACATTATCTGTAGCAACGCTTTTGCCTGATCCAAACTTACATTCCCGCTTGGTCCTTTTTGTCGTATACTGTATTATTTCTAAATTTTTAGGAATTAATGTTTAAGTAGTTAAGTTTAAAAACAAAGCAACGAATAAGTCAGAATCAAAATACCCAACTTTACACCAACCCTAATGCATTAAATAACTGGAAACACTCACAAATTTGTACTAAACTTCTAACTGAAAGCCTATACTCAAACTAATCAAACCAATGGACCAATTTGAGTATTAAGGCATAAACGTGGTCAACAGTCGAGTAAGAACGATGAGGCTTTGTAAAATTTTGATGTAGGTTGGATGAATAATAAGGATCCACGAATCCTGACTAGAACAGTGGCAAGGACAACNTTGTAAAATTTTGATGTAGGTTGGATGAATAATAAGGATCCACGAATCCTGACTAGAACAGTGGCAAGGACAACATCATGACCAATAATATCCAAAACTCAAAAACTAGGACAATTAACTTTCGTTTTAACTAATTTTTATTCAAGAAAAAGAATTCCTGACTTCTACGATTACCTTCTTTTTTCTTTTTTTTCCCCCCAAAGAAACTGGATTCCTCTCAATATATTGAATCAAAGATTTCCTTTTTTCCTCCTCTCTCTCCCTCCCTTTTTTCCCCGGATTTTTAGGTAAAGAAGTAAAGAAGTTCCTAATTTTTACATGAGAGGTAGACATAGATACTTTAAGTTAATTTAAGGTAAAAGAAATGAAACGCTATGAAAAGTGTTAATTACTATTTCCAAGAAAATGATGCTCGTTTTTTACAGTCCCCGGGTGGAGATCCGCTGGATTTTCACCACCTGCAAGACTGACGAGAAGCATTTTCTCAGTGCNTTTTACAGTCCCCGGGTGGAGATCCGCTGGATTTTCACCACCTGCAAGACTGACGAGAAGCATTTTCTCAGTGCTTATACTAATACGCTAATTTTAAGTTAACTTTTGAAATGGAAAAGAAAAAATTTGAATTGTAGAGAAAAGTTACGATGAGTTTGTACGACGACGATTACTGATCCATTGAGTCCACCTCCAAGACACAAAGCTACACTGTGGGTCTCTTCAGAATCAATTTCCNCCAAGACACAAAGCTTCACTGTGGGTCTCTTCAGAATCAATTTCCCAATTTTCACCATCGCCCATCTAGTTTGACCGTCCGGAGTTGGTGGGATTTCGACAATCCTTCCCATTGGCCAAAAGTTCAGAGGAAGAGCTTCGTCTATAACCACGACGACATCTCCAACACTTAAAGGTTTTTGTTTCTCGATCCACTTCTGTCTCTGGTTGAGTGTCGGTAAGATTTCCTTAACCCATCTCTTCCAGAAATGATCAGCGAGACGCTGTGAGATTCTCCACTGCTTTCTTAACATCATGTCCTTGTCATCAAATTTTCCTGGGGGTGGTTGTTGGCAAGGAGTTCCTATGAGGAAATGGTTCGGCGTTAAAGCCTCTCCTGTTGTTGGGTCACCTGACACGTATCCCAATGGATGAGAGTTGACAGTCATCTGAGCTTCTTTTAGGTAGGTGCGTAGAGTGTCTTCCTTCAAGACATGATTTTTCAAAGTGACTTTGAGTACGGACTTGACAGAACGAACCATCCTTTCCCAGCATCCGCCCATGTGAGGAGTGAGTGGAGGTATGAATGTCCATTCGATATTCTGGTTTGTGAGGAATCCATGAAATTCCGTGTTATTATTTGAGTGTAGTTCTTCTAGAGCTCTTCTTAGCTCTGCTTCTGCCCCAACGAAATTCGTCCCGTTGTCGGAATGCATGGTAGCAGGAGATCCTCTCTCGGAGACAAATCTTCTGAAACAATTGATAAAGGAGTCCGAACTCAGATCCACTGATAACTCCAAATGAATTGCTCGGGTTGTGAGGCAGGTGAAGAGAGAGCCCCATCTTTTTTCACGACGACGACCGATGGAGACCTCCATTGGTCCAAAATAATNTGTGAGGCAGGTGAAGAGAGAGCCCCATCTTTTTTCACGACGACGACCGATGGAGACCTCCATTGGTCCAAAATAATCGACCCCGGTATGAGTAAAGGGACGTTTGAAACTGGCTAGTCTAACCTTTGGGAGCGGAGCCATCTCAGGTGGGGCTGGTCTTGAACGTTGATTTTTACAATGCTGACATTGTCGGATAACAGTTTTGACGGCTTCACGAAGCCCAATGATTGTATACTTGAATTTCAACTGATTCACAACTTGCTGAAACCCCTGATGAAAGTTTTTTTCGTGACAGTCTTTGATTAGAAGATGAGTGAATGAGTGAGNCACAACTTGCTGAAACCCCTGATGAAAGTTTTTTTCGTGACAGTCTTTGATTAGAAGATGAGTGAATGAGTGAGCCAATCCCGCCATGAGGATGACGGGATTGGCACTAAAGTTTTCATTGTCTGCTTCTCCTTGAATTCTCCCTTTGACTTTGAGTAAGCCTGATTCTTCTTCGAATATAATCACCAATTTGTGTAAGCCATACTTTCTTTTCAGCTAATGAATTTTTTCCAGGGATGAGTTTTTTAAAGCTGCTATCAAATCATGAAAGTGGTCATTTTGGATTATTTTGAAATAAAAATTTCTTGTGTAGGTCAATTCCGGTAAGGTGATGTAGGGAGTCCAAGGGACTTCGAGTTTCTTCTTGAATGACTTTTGAGACCGAAAGANTTTTGAAATAAAAATTTCTTGTGTAGGCCAATTCCGGTAAGGTGATGTAGGGAGTCCAAGGGACTTCGAGTTTCTTCTTGAATGACTTTTGAGACCGAAAGAGCCATGACGTGACTCTGAGGAGTCGAGTTAATGATGAGAAGTTCTCAATTTTGATTGGGAAAAAGTTACTAACGTGAGTGAGTCCAATAAATTCTTTCTTAACTTCCCGTACCGTTTCTGTGTCATCTGGGAGTGAATTTGAGGTAGAGAGAAGTGGCCAATTTTCTTCAGGTTTAGACAGAAATTCCGGACCTCTAAGCCATCGCGAGTTTGAGTCCCAAGATATTGGGAGGTTATCCTTTGTGACATCGTCTGCCACGTTATGTACAGAGGGAACGTATCTCCATTGGTTAAGAGATGTTAAGTCCAATATTTCTGCAACACGGTTAGATACAAATTGCTTAAGTTTATGAGGTTCGAACCTGAGCCATGAGAGTACTGTGGTATTATCTGTCCAGTAAACTGAACGAGTAGGCTTGATGGAATGCCACTCGTTAACTGACGTTCCAAGTCTTGCTCCAAGGAAGGCGGCTTGTAACTCAGCTCTCGGGATTGACAATTTCTGATTCTGGATTTGTTTAACAGGATGCACTTTGGATTTAGCGTTGACCAGAATGGTTTCGNACGCCACTCGTTAACTGACGTTCCAAGTCTTGCTCCAAGGAAGGCGGCTTGTAACTCAGCTCTCTGGATTGACAATTTCTGATTCTGGATTTGTTTAACAGGATGCACTTTGGATTTAGCGTTGACCAGAATGGTTTCGATTTTAGTAGGAATGGTAATACGAAAATAAGCCACACTACCGAAAGGTTGTTCTCCAGCGTCGCAAAAGATGTGTAGCTGGGTTTCCTGAGCTGTAGAAAAGTCAGCTGAGTAACATCTCGGTATTTGGAATTGGTGAATAGATTTTAGTTCGTTAAGCCAGGCTTTCCAAATTTCAAATAGTGATTCAGATATGGGATCATCCCATCCAATGCCGAGTCTCAAACACTTCTGAAGCATAATTTTGGCTTTAACGTTGAGATTAGCGGCGAATCCTAAAGGATCGAACACGGACATGACGGCTGATATTACTTGTCTTCGCGAAGGTATTTCGTCCCCAGATATGACGCTGGGCTTGACTTTGTTGAATTTGAGATTAAATTGAAAACAGTCCTCTGTTGGATTCCACACCAGTCCAAGAACTTTCTCTAGTCCAAGGGCTTCTGTTCCAAGGAATTCTTTTTGGGTTTTAGAAATTCTATCTTCCGGAATAGACTTCATAACTTCAGGTGAGCTGGAGACCCAATTGCAAATGTGAAAGCCTCCTTGCTCGTGGACGTGACATACGTCTTTGTAAATGGTTAGAGCATCAGCAACAGTGTCGACACTACAGAGGAGATCGTCCACATAATGTTGATTAAGAATTACATCTGCTGCCTTTGGAATTGAGGTTGAGTGATCTCTCGCGTTAGAATTTTTTACAAATTGTGCACAGAATGGAGAACAAGTGGATCCGAAAGTCATAACCTGCATGACGTATTCCTCGGGTTCCTTTCCACGTTCCATACCTCTCCAAAGGATCCTTTGTGAGTCTTGATCCTTCTTGTTGACTAACATTTGGTGAAACATTTCACGAATATCTCCAGTTAGGCCGATTTTTCGTTCCCGGAAGGCAGAGAGAACTCCCGGTAGAGGTGAGAGTAGGTCTGGGCCTGATAATAAATTGTCATTAAAGCTCGTACCTTGACTTGAGCAGCAGCGTCGAACACCATACGCATCTTATCAGGTTTATTTGAGTTGGTGACGGAGAAATGGGGTAGATACCAGCATTTTGAAGAACGCGTGTTAACTTCAATTGGACTGAGTTTTCTGATATATCCTTTGTCAATGTAGTCTGACATGTTGTTACAATACTGTAAGGCATAAGTCGGATCTTGGTCCATGTTTCGTTCTTGACCTCTGAGTCTGCGTAGTGCCGTTGATCGGCTTTCGGGAAGTTGAGCCTTGGGATCCTTCCAAAGGAGCCCAATCTCGAATCTGTCCCCGACTCTCTTAAGGGTGGATTCGGCAATAGTTTGAGCTAGCTTTTCTTCTTTTGAGAAAGCTTCTTTCTCTCGTGCTTGGACTCCTAGTGATTCCATTGAAAAAAACTGCTCGACGAGATCGTGTAATTTAGCGTCTGTATGTTGATTTGGGTTTGATGAAACCGTGAAATAGCTTACAGGAACGGGAACCTTCTGTGAAGAAATAGAATTAGAATTAGTTTGACATAAGGCAAAATTTTTTGGTTGAAATTTAATTTGGTTGACGACTTCTGTTCCTTCTGGGATAACCAGGTTGCCAAAGACAGACCATCCGAGTTTGGTCTGGGCTGCAATTGGAGAATTTTTGTNAAATACATTGTCAAGTTATCAGGGGGATTAGGCTGCGGCCAATAAGTCCAATAAACCCAATTGATTGATTGATTTAACGTTGAGATTAGCGGCGAATCCTAAAGGATCGAACACGGACATGACGGCTGATAGTACTTGTCTTCGCNGTCCAATAAACCCAATTGATTGATTGATTTAACGTTGAGATTAGCGGCGAATCCTAAAGGATCGAACACGGACATGACGGCTGATAGTACTTGTCTTCGCGAAGGTATTTCGTCCCCAGATATGATGCTGGGCTTGACTTTGTTGAATTTGAGATTAAATTGAAAANGTCTTCGCGAAGGTATTTCGTCCCCAGATATGATGCTGGGCTTGACTTTGTTGAATTTGAGATTAAATTGAAAAACAGTCCTCTGTTGGATTCCACACCAGTCGAAGAACTTTCTCTAGTCCAAGGGCTTCTGTTCCAAGGGATTCTTTTTGGTTTTTAGAAATTCTATCTTCCGAAATAGACTTCATAACTTCAGGTGAGCTGGAGACCCAATTGCAAATGTGAAAGCCTCCTTGCTCGTGGACGTGAAATACGTCTTTGTAAATGGTTATAGCATCAGCAACAGTGTCAACACTACAGAGGAGATCGTCCACATAATGTTGATTAAGAATTACATCTGCTGCCTTTGGAAATGAGGTTGAGTGATCTCTCGCGTTAGAATTTTTTACAAATTGTGCACAGAATGGAGAACAAGTAGATCCGAAAGTCATAACCTACATGACGTATTCCTCGGGTTCCNTGTACAGAATGGAGAACAAGTAGATCCGAAAGTCATAACCTACATGACGTATTCCTCGGGTTCCTTTCCACGTTCCATAGCTCTCCAAAGGATCCTTTGTGAGTCTTGATCCTCCTTGTTGACTAAGATTTGGTGAAACATTTCACGAATATCTCCAGTTAGGCCGATTTTTCGTTCCCGGAAGGCAGAGAGAACTCCCGGTAGAGGTGAGAGTAGGTCTGGTCCTGAT
This sequence comes from Holacanthella duospinosa, assembly GCA_002738285.1. Lineage (NCBI taxonomy): Eukaryota > Metazoa > Arthropoda > Collembola > Poduromorpha > Neanuridae > Holacanthella > Holacanthella duospinosa. The sequence goes on along the minus strand of NIPM01000147.1, from coordinate 170,805 downwards.
AATAAATTGTCATTAAAGCTCGTACCTTGACTTCGAGCAGCAGCGTCGAACACCATACGCATCTTATCAGGTTTATTTGGGTTGGTGACGGAGAAATGGGGTAGATACCAGCATTTTGAAGAACGCGTGTTAACTTCAATTGGAGTGAGTTTTCTGATATATCCTTTGTCAATGTAGTCTGACATGTTGTTACAATACTGTAAGGCATAAGTCGGATCTTGGTCCATTTTTCGTTCTTGACCTCTGAGTCTGTGTAGTGCCGTTGATCGGCTTTCGGGAAGTTGAGCCTTGGGATCCTTCCAAAGGAGCCCAATCTCGAATCTGTCCCCGACTCTCTTAAGGGTGGATTCGGCAATAGTTTGAGCTAGCTTTTCTTCTTTTGAGAAAGCTTCTTTCTCTCGTGCTTGGACTCCTAGTGATTCCATTGAAAAAAACTGCTCGACGAGATCGTGTAATTTAGCGTCTGTATGTTGATTTGGGTTTGATGAAACCGTGAAATAGCTTACAGGAACGGGAACCTTCTGTGAAGAAATNGCGTCTGTATGTTGATTTGGGTTTGATGAAACCGTGAAATAGCTTACAGGAACGGGAACCTTCTGTGAAGAAATCGAATTAGAATTAGTTTGACATAAGGCAAAATTTTTTGGTTGAAATTTAATTTGGTTGACGACTTCTGTCCCTTCTGGGATAACCAGGTTGCCAAAGACAGACCATCCGAGTTTGGTCTGGGCTGCAATTGGAGAATTTTTGTNCCCTTCTGGGATAACCAGGTTGCCAAAGACAGACCATCCGAGTTTGGTCTGGGCTGCAATTGGAGAATTTTTGTAGAGTTTACAAACTTTAAAAGGAGTAATTAAGTCAGCATGAGAGAGTCCGATCAGGATTTGAGGTCGGCAATTATGGTATGTAGGAAGCTTAAGGTTTTGAAGGTGAGGCCACTTGTTGAGTTGGGACTTGGTTAAAGTTCCGCCAGAGACTTCTAAATTTGGATGAGTACGGACTGAGTCCAATTTGAACTTTTGTTTAGTTTCGGGATTCATTAACAAAATTGAGACTACTTTTGATTGAAGTGTAGTTGGGCCAGTTAATGTTGAAAATTCCAGAGGTTTTGNCATTAACAAAATTGAGACTACTTTTGATTGAAGTGTAGTTGGGCCAGTTAATGTTGAAAATTCCAGAGGTTTTGACTTTCCGTTGATTTTGAACTCTTTACAAAGAGACTCGTCAATAAGGGTTAGTGTAGACCCAGTGTCTAAAAGAGCGTACACCAGCTTCTCCTTAGATGAAGTTTGGAGTATGACAGNAAGGGTTAGTGTAGACCCAGTGTCTAAAAGAGCGTACACCAGCTTCTCCTTAGATGAAGTTTGGAGTATGACAGGAACGACTTGACAAGCGATTGAGGAGGTGAGTAGGATTTGATTTTTCGCTACACTGTTTACTTGATGAGTGGGTGGGTCAGTATGATTCGACACTTTTGGTTTGAAATGACCGTGTAACAATTTGTGAACGTCACTTTGACATCCTTCACTTGTACAACTCTTCTTACTACGGCACTCGGTAATAACGTGTCCTGAGTTGCAGCACCCGAAGCATAGATTTTTTGTCTTCGCATATTTTTTACGGCTCTTTAGAGGTTCCTTACTGAATTTTTCACAGTGATAAATCTTGTGGCCTTCTGTGTCACAGAAGTTACATTTGAGGAATTTTTTGAATGGGGGAGTAGTCTTAGGCTTCTCCTCATTTTCGGATTGATGGAATATGGGGTTACGGCGATGTCGTACATTTTCAAATTTTGGAGCAGATGTTGAACAGAGTGGTGAGATTGCCGAGATGAGGCTATTTGCTCTCTTCATGAGCCACACGTCAAAGGCTTCTAAACTAGAGGTAGGATTTTCACTAGCATATTCATGCCAAGCCATATGAAGTGAGGTTGGTAGTTTCGTTGTGATTTCTTTCATTAACAATGGATTGAGAAGGTAAATGTCTTCTTTCAGAGATTTGATTGTTGCAACTAGGTTACTGACATGGTTCGAAAGTTGAAGTACTGCCTCGTACTGACGTTCCCGAATAGGAGGGATTTTACGCACTGTGTCGATCATGTGCTCAATTATGACGGTAGGACGTCCATATAGAGACTTCAAGCTGGAGATAACTCTATTTAAGTTGTTCTCGTCAATGAGTAGTGCCTGAACAGCTGATTTGGCATCTCCTTTNAAGCTGGAGATAACTCTATTTAAGTTGTTCTCGTCAATGAGTAGTGCCTGAACAGCTGATTTGGCATCTCCTTTCAGGGAACGAAGGAGACGTCCGATGTTGTCTAAATCGGATATTTGGTACTTTGCAGTCGACTGTTGAAAGTTTGAGTAGAAGAGTGGCCATTCGGTGATGGTTCCACTGAAGTAAGGAAGTTCTGGTNAAGCTGGAGATAACTCTATTTAAGTTGTTCTCGTCAATGAGTAGTGCCTGAACAGCTGATTTGGCATCTCCTTTGAGGGAACGAAGGAGACGTCCGATGTTGTCTAAATCGGATATTTGGTACTTTGTAGTCGACTGTTGAAAGTTTGAGTAGAAGAGTGGCCATTCGGTGATGGTTCCACTGAAGTAAGGAAGTTCTGGTNTAGTCGACTGTTGAAAGTTTGAGTAGAAGAGTGGCCATTCGGTGATGGTTCCACTGAAGTAAGGAAGTTCTGGTGGTTTCCGGAATAAGTTTGGATTAAAATTTTGTGGTAAGTAGTACGACGGTGCTATGGGATAATTTTGAACATGACCAATTGGATTGAATAGGTTCTGTTGAGGTTCCGTTTTGGAAGAATTATGAGGTAGTGAGTTCACATGTGGTGATGACAGAGCTGTTTGATTTGTATGGGTTGATACGTTCGAATTAATTTGAAGAGAGTCATGGACACTTTCGTCTGTGTTCCGAGTCGAGAGAGGTGGAGTTACCTTGTGACTAGGGTTTTGATTTTCAACCCATTCCTTTAATTCCAGTTCACGTATGACTTGGGATGGAATACCTGGTGGAGTTATTTGATCTTCAAGATCTTGTTCGTCTTNTAATTCCAGTTCACGTATGACTTGGGATGGAATACCTGGTGGAGTTATTTGATCTTCAAGATCTTGTTCGTCTTCTGAACTAGAGTACTCTTCTTCGTCGATTTTTGCTTTGGCGAGCTGAAGGCGTAGTTTTGACAATTTAGTTTGTATTTTTGCTTCGACTAAAGCCATTTTTTGTTCCTCTTCTAGTTGAGCTTCNTAATTCCAGTTCACGTATGACTTGGGATGGAATACCTGGTGGAGTTATTTGATCTTCAAGATCTTGTTCGTCTTGTGAACTAGAGTACTCTTCTTCGTCGATTTTTGCTTTGGCGAGCTGAAGGTGTAGTTTTGACAATTTAGTTTGTATTTTTGCTTCGACTAAAGCCATTTTTTGTTCCTCTTCTAGTTGAGCTTCNCGTAGTTTTGACAATTTAGTTTGTATTTTTGCTTCGACTAAAGCCATTTTTTGTTCCTCTTCTAGTTGAGCTTCCAGATATTTTCTTTTTGTTGACAATTGAGAGATTTTTGATTTGTGAGATGTCACAGTAGGGGAAGAGGGTGGGCCTCCACCAGCAGCTTCTCCAATTGTACCAAGCTCGTAGTCGTTGAGGTGGGACGGTAGCTTGGGTTTACGCTTAGGTCTTGGCTCGTCGTTCGATGCCATATCCTTTTAAAAATTGGACAAAAGAGAATATAAGAATTTGGTTTTTATTGTTTTAAAACTGGAACGAGTTTACGTTTAATTGTGCCGTAGATTTTAAGGAGGTGGCACGTTCCTCGCATATGCTTTTTTGAGTAGATATTGCTGAGCAGTAGTTGACACTTGACCTCAGGGCATCGTCGATCCGGCACGAAGGACCATGTAAAATTTTGATGTAGGTTGGATGAATAATAAGGATCCACGAATCCTGACTAGAACAGTGGCAAGGACAACNATTACAACGTACACATACTACCTCTCATGCTAACCCTCTCCACCACTATCTCAGTAAAGTGACAGTGGTACAGACATCCAACATGGTGTTGGACATCCAACAGGTAAAGTGACAGTGGTACAACATGGACATCCTAACCTCTCACGTCAACCCTCCCTAGTCACTTTAGTGAGACGGTCCTCTATCCTCGTAGTACTTGCAAAAATGTTAGAGGCATGAGACTAACGTGNAGTACATTCTCATCCTACGTCTGATGTCAACCCTCTCTACCACCGTCACTTTATTGAGACAGTGGTGGACTCTTGACGTAAAAGGTAGAATGATTACAACGTACACATACTACCTCTCATGCTAACCCTCTCCACCACTATCTCAGTAAAGTGACAGTGGTACAGATGTTTGACATCAGAGCTAGGGTGACAACATGGACATCCTAACCTCTCACGTCAACCCTCCCTAGTCACTTTAGTGAGACGGTCCTCTATCCTCGTAGTACTTGCAAAAATGTTAGAGGCATGAGACTAACGTGACGGTGGTAGATAGGGTTGACGTCAGAGGTGGGGTGAGTATGCGATCATCTTCCCTCTGAAATCCAACCCTCTATCACCGTATCACTAAAGTGACCATGGTAGAAAGGGTTGATGCCAGAGGTAGATTAAGCACGTGCCACTGCAACCTCTGACATCAACCCTCTCTACCACCGTCACTTGAGTAAGACGGTGGTAGGGAGTGTTGGTGTCTGACGTAAGATGAGGAAATACTCATTTTATCTCTGACATCAGCATTCTTTACCATCTCACATTGATGAGACTATCCAATTTGAGTCCAATGAATCCACTCAAAGGTCACACTATACAACTTCCGTATATGTGGGTGAGACCACGGTTGTGTCAACCCCAGTTACTGGACTGTGGCAACGTCAACCGTGATCTGTAAGGAAGTACTTATTTTACCTGCACATAATCCTGTGGATATCATATTAGTATCCTTTATTCTGCTTAAATCAGAAATAATTTAATCAAATGTTGTAAGGTAATAAGGACTCAATGGAATGATTATTTTCACTTACCACTAATCGATTGAATGTTTCCAAAAATATAGGCTCGTCGATTATCAAATTCTAAGATTAAAGTAACACCTATCATAGCAAAACTAATAGAAAAATGTAAATTAATTAACTTAAAGTTTCCCACTACGGTTAAGTAGAAGCCAAACTCCACCCCTCCTTAACCATCATAAACCATAACCGACTGCTAACCGAAAACCCGTCTGAATTAGTTTCTAACCGTTCTAATTCCCACGGTTAAGCTGGTTAGCTAACCGTCAGTTAAAAGGCGGTCAGGAGAGAATTCGTCCGCATACATAAAAACAACCATGTTTTCGTCACTTTTCTTTTTTGTAAGCTATTACAGTGAATTCCGGATATAGTGAATCCGGGTTTACAGAACTCCGGCTATGCGAAACCACACTGTCCGGTCCCTGCCAAGCAGGAGATTATGTGTTAAGTCAAGGTTCCTTGACAACAGAGACATCGGCTCTTGATAAGGTTATGTCATAAGTCAAATTATTTTAGAAAAAATAATTTCTACTCAAGTTTTTTTAAATCAAGAAACAACCAAGAATTTGATTATAGATTGCATACGTTGCAATTCACAGTTGCTAAACAACATCTCTTAGCTGGGTGCCGCCGGCACCCATGTGCGTTTTTTTTAATTTCGTTTTGTTTTCGAGTTATGAAGTATCAACAGCCGTTTGTTTATTAAAGTCGAAAAACCTTGTGTTAAGTAGTCCGGCTAAAATGAAATCGGCTATACTGAACTTTCGGCCTTAGTGAACCAATCCTACCNGGCTATACTGAACTTTCGGCCTTAGTGAACCAATGTCCCGAGTGTCATATTGTCCGGTTATAGTGAACACGCATGAAATATATGTCTGAATTCCGCAATGAATTTTTCCTTAATCTTCTATCCCCATCTATGCACACAATTTTGATGGTACCTCAGAGAGTTTTAATTAACACACTGCAGTTTAAAAGTCAAATCCAGTCACGAAACATTTTCGTTGTTGCTTACAAAGTTGGGATAATCCAGATTAGGGATTGAGGATTAGCTAATCCAGATTAAGGATTAATAATCCCCAATTCCCAATCCGAGTAAAATAATTTTACAAATTCTAATCCCCAATGCCTAATCCAAAGTGTTTGGCAACATATTATCAATCCCTAATGTCTAATCCATTCGGAGACTAACCAAACCAATACCGCCGGGATTGGTTTGAGATTAAAATTNGAAATATATGTCTGAATTCCGCAATGAATTTTTCCTTAATCTTCTATCCCCATCTATGCACACAATTTTGATGGCACCTCAGAGAGTTTTAATTAACACACTGCAGTTTAAAAGTCAAATCCAGTCACGAAACATTTTCGTTGTTGCTTACAAAGTTGGGATAATCCAGATTAGGGATTGAGGATTAGCTAATCCAGATTAAGGATTAATAATCCCCAATTCCCAATCCGAGTAAAATAATTTTACAAATTCTAATCCCCAATGCCTAATCCAAAGTGTTTGGCAACATATTGTCAATCCCTAATGTCTAATCCATTCGGAGACTAACCAAACCAATACCGCCGGGATTGGTTTGAGATTAAAATTCCGGATTAGAAGTGCGACATCTGTGAGCAATTCATTATACTTTTTCAATAAAAGTCAATAGCATGAACTTCTGTTCTCAAATCTAAAGAGTAAATCTAAATATTTCCAAGACCCGTCTCAGGATTTGAACTCACTTAACCGATTTACAGGAATTCGCAAATTATTCCGTCGTTACAACACATCATTACCCTNGGAATTCGCAAATTATTCCGTCGTTACAACACATCATTACCCTCTCCGTCATCTATTGAACGTATATTCAGCTATGGAGGCTCAATTCTCTCACCAAGAAGATGTCAACTCAACGATGAAGTTTTCAACCAATTAATTGTTCTGAAAATTAATTTATAGTTTACAATCATAGCCATTTTAGAGTGAAAATTAATTTTGAATTGTATTAACTAATTGTGAATTTAATTTCTAAAGTGGGTAAAAAAGTAATCCATATTGGGATTAGGCATTAAGGATTAAGTAATCCGCAATCCTTAATCCCGCTAAGGGTATGGAAAAGTTAATCCTAATCTTAATCCGTCTCGTCTACTTTGGTTAATCCCTAATCCGTAATCCCAATCCCAAGTTTTGAGAAAATTCAATCCGCAATCCCTAATCCGACTGGAAAAGTCATTAATTACCCAACTCTGTAGCTTAGAATTTCTAAACCCACGATGGTTTAAATGTAATTAAAAGTTTGTGCACTTTAATGTTCTTAAGTCAAATAAGAAAGGTTGGATGAATTCTTTAATTTTTTTTTCAAAATTACGTATTCAGTGGAAAATAATGTTACAGGAATGTAACATTATTTTCCACCATCCATTTTATTATTCAATTATTTTCCAGTAGTGGATCACAATTATTAATTGTGATCAACTATTACTAATTTAACACATATTAGGGACCTCTTCCTACTAGTTCAATTAGAAGGACCAAAAGACTTTACCAAAATCAGTCAAAATTTAGCCCAAATTAGTCTTGCGGGTGTTTCGGAGAAAATGGTAGAAGCGTCGATTCTACTTGAATTGGAAATTCATCATGAGAACATGACCGTATCCAAAGTCTTATGCAAATTTTCATCACCCAGCACTTCTTTACATCAACGTTGCTGAATTTATAGTAAAATATTTTGATATAACGAACAATTCTTGAATTTTAAGGTCTGTTCGCTATACAGATATAATGAACTCCTGCTATACTGAATTATCTTGCCGGTCCCTACGAATTCACTATAACCGGACTTCACTGTAATTGAATCAATGAATTATTCAACAATTGATTTCACNCCGGTCCCTACGAATTCACTATAACCGGACTTCACTGTAATTGAATCAATGAATTATTCAACAATTGATTTCACCATTTGACCTCCCATAATAATTAATTCAAGCAGCACAATAAATAACTTTTTAAAATAAAAATTGCCGAAAGGTTAAAAAACATAATAATTGCACATAAAGATGATTCAATCAATTGTGGAATGGAAAAATGTGCAAATTACATTTGAATAGGCTATTGTCATGTTTTAAAAACTTTCCATCATTATTGACTATTTACGTCGTCTAATTCACAGTGTTTTTCCAACCTAATCCATTGTTTTCGACCATAGTCAACATGAAAGATGAAATTAAATTACAATTTACAAGGTAAAGAAGAATAAGAGAATTGTTTATATAAAGAGTCCCCAATTCATCGAAATTTTTAGAATTTGATTGAATTGGTTCGAAACTATAGATACGTTTTGTACTAGNGCAGAATAAGAGAATTGTTTATATAAAGAGTCCCCAATTCATCGAAATTTTTAGAATTTGATTGAATTGGTTCGAAACTATAGATACATTTTGTACTTGAGAAAACAAAAATGAAGCGTCAGAAAATTTTACTACTGCTCATCATCGTTAATATATTTTACGTACGTAATANTGAGAAAACAAAAATGAAGCGTCAGAAAATTTTACTACTGCTCATCATCGTTAATATATTTTACGTACGTAATACGATGATGGGAAGCTGATTAGTTAAAGTAATTATTACTTCCGAATTTTGAACCTTTTTTAGAGTCAAGCGATCCCTGTTCCTGGAGGACCGAGTGCTGGAGCGGATGCTGACCCAAGGTTTTTGAATTACTGCATTCATGATTTAAGAATTTAAAATTTAGAAAAATCATTCCTGAGGTTGTAGAAATAAAATAAAAAGTTACAAACCTTATTTTTTGGTCAGTGTAACCGAAACAGGTGGTGGAGAATCTGCTGGGGGGACTTCAGGAACCGGCGGAGTAAGCCTTTAAAAAAATTTTACCCCAAAGATGGGCAGCAATGCAAACCTTTTGTTTTTCAGACTGGAAGCGCTGGGGGAACGTCAGGAACTGGTGGAGTAAGTCTTTAAAATTCTCGCTGTCCTTTTGTATAATAGCTTTGATAAATTTTTTCTTTGTTTTAGACTGGAGGTGGTGGAGGAACGTCAGGAACAGGCGGAGTAAGCATTCACAGCACTAGTTGTCCATTTAGACACATTTCCTGAATCTTTTCTTTTGATTTAGACTGGAAGTGCTGGGGGGACGTCCGGAACCGGTGGAGTAAGTTTCTGAAGTCTTTCACTGCCCACCAGATACAATGTACTTAATTTGTGTTTTGATTGCTTTAGACTGGAGGTGGTGGAGGAACGTCAGGATCAGGCGGAGTAAGCATTCACAGCACTAGCTGTCCATTTATACACAGTTCCTGAATCTTTTCTTTTGATTTAGACTGGAAGTGCTGGGGGGACGTCCGGAACCGGTGGAGTAAGTCTCTAAAATCTTTCACTGTCCACCAGGTACAATGTTCTTAATTTGTTGTATTGATTGTTTTAGACTGGAGGTGGTGGAGGAACGTCAGGAACTGGTGGAGTAAGTATTTAAAGTGTTTACTGTTCATTTGGTACATTAGCAGTATTGTCCAACTTTTTTTTGGTATTAGACTGGAAGCGCTGGTGGAACATCAGGAACCGGTGGAGTAAGCCCTCAAGTGTTCAATGTCTACAAAATGACAGGATTATTAAAAAAATTTTGTTTGTTTAGACTGGAGGCGGTGGGGGNTGGAAGCGCTGGTGGAACATCAGGAACCGGTGGAGTAAGCCCTCAAGTGTTCAATGTCTACAAAATGACAGGATTATTAAAAAAATTTTGTTTGTTTAGACTGGAGGCGGTGGGGGGACGTCGGGAACCGGTGGAGTAAGTTTTGAAATATTCGTTGTCTACTAAGTGACAGCGAATTTAAAATTAATGTAAAATTCTTCTTACCACGTTTTACAATCCGTTCAAAAGGTTAGAAACCTTAAGGATATCAAAGTAAGGGCTACGTTATCGTTCTTTAGCAAGGGTTTTTTTTCTAGTAACCTTGGTGTTTACCCAAGTAAGTTTAGGAGCTTGGTCGAACCAGTGCAGTGTGATTTTAGATTATTTTGTCGCTTAAAATCACCCTCCTGGGTTGAACTAAACCTAATCATGATTGCTCGAAAGTTTACACAGTCTTGTGTTACCATAGTAACATACAGGGGGCAAAAATTTATCTTTTCACCAGGGTGATTTTAGATTCGTTTGTTGTCGCTTCGCTTCGCGACAACAAACAATTTAAAATCACCCTGCTTTTCACCAAATATGAACGTCTGTCCACGTTATTTATGTAATAGTTGTGAGATCCTAGCGAGAGGAGCGGCACCAATCATCGTCCGTTCGGACAATCTCAGTGATCTGATCTAGCGCTATGCGGTATGTACCGTTCGACAGCGGACTTTTTCTGACCGAAGTTGAACTTTTTAAATAATGAAATGGTATTCATAGGGTTCCTTGTGGTTGAAATTTTGAAATTGCGTTGTTGCAATATCAGTTGTCTAAGACTTACGTAAAATGTGCCCACTTCTGCTTGAAAAATAATTTGGCAACATTGTATTTCACTTTTTCAACCACAGGTAAAGGATGACGCCATTTTCCCAATTTGATTTTTTCAACTACTGGTAATTGTTGGAATAAGTTGCCATTTTCCTCCATTTTCGGACACGTTATCTGTAATAACTCAAGAACTATTAAACGAATTACCATAAAATCTTTTGCAATACATTCCAGATTACTTAATTTAAGAAGATTCGGAGCCTCCAGATCAATCGGTCCATAAATTTTTTTTTAATTCAAGTCAAATGCCGAAAATTTAACTCCTTAAGCCGCTTGGTACATACCGGGTTATCATCCGTGCGAGCCAACTACAACTCAAATTAAACTAATGCCACGACGTCGACTACGTCACGCTGTATATTTTAATTGTCCATCTTCAATTAGTTGACATCGGTCCTTAAATCTTTTCTTCTTCTTCAGACTTCAGGAGGTGGAGGGACGTCAGGAACTGGTGGAGTAAGTATTTGACCTTGATATTGTGGTTTTTATAAAATTACAGTTTGCTAGAGACTCCTTGCTTGTTTTGTAGACTGGAGGCGCTGGTGGAACGTCAGGAACTGGCGGAGTAAGTGTTTGAGTTGGCATTAGTACGACTTTAGTATTATGTTACAGTTACCTCAGACTTTCATCCTTGTTTTGTAGACTTCAGGAGGTGGAGGGACGTCAGGAACTGGTGGAGTAAGTATTTGACCTTGATATTGTGGTTTTTATAAAATTACAGTTTGCTAGAGACTCCTTGCTTGTTTTGTAGACTGGAGGCGCTGGTGGAACGTCAGGAACTGGCGGAGTAAGTGTTTGAGTTGGCATTAGTACGACTTTAGTATTATGTTACAGTTACCTCAGACTTTCATCCTTGTTTTGTAGACTTCAGGAGGTGGAGGGACGTCAGGAACTGGTGGAGTAAGTATTTGACCTTGATATTGTGGTTTTTATAAAATTACAGTTTGCTAGAGACTCCTTGCTTGTTTTGTAGACTGGAGGCGCTGGTGGAACGTCAGGAACTGGCGGAGTAAGTGTTTGAGTTGGCATTAGTACGACTTTAGTATTATGTTACAGTTACCTCAGACTTTCATCCTTGTTTTGTAGACGTCAGGAGGTAGCGGAACATCAGGAACTGGTGGAGTAAGTGTTCGACCAAATAATGTATTTGAAAATCTGGTACGTCCGTTTACTGCATACTTATTTTTCTCTATAGACCGGAGGAGGTGGTGGAACATCAGGAACTGGTGGAGTAAGACTTTGACCAAATAATGTTATTTGAAAAACTGGTACATCCGTTTACTGCATACTTATTTTCCGCTATAGACCGGAGGAGGTGGTGGAACATCAGGAACTGGTGGAGTAAGTGTTTGACCAAATAATGTATTTGAAAAACTGGTACGTCCGTTTACTGCATACTTTTTTTCGCTATAGACCGGAGGAGGTGGGGGAACATCAGGAACTGGTGGAGTAAGACTTTGACCAAATAATGTATTTGAAAAACTGGTACATCCGTTTACTGCATACTTTTTTTTCGCTTTAGAGCGGAGGAGGTGGTGGAACATCAGGAACTGGTGGAGTAAGTGTTTAACCAAATAATGTATTTGAAAAACTGGTACGTTTGTTTTACTGCATACTTTTTTGTTATCTATAGACCGGAGGAGGTGGTGGAACATCAGGAACTGGTGGAGTAAGTCTTTGACCAAATAATGTATTTGAAAAACTGGTATATCCGTTTACTGCATATTTTTTTTTCGCTTTAGACCGGAGGAGGTGGTGGAACATCAGGAACTGGTGGAGTAAGTGTTTGACCAAATAATGTATTTGAAAAACTGGTACGACAGTTTACTGCATACTTTTTTTCGCTATAGACCGGAGGAGGTGGTGGAACATCAGGAACTGGTGGAGTAAGACTTTGACCAAATAATGTATTTGAAAAACTGGTACATCCGTTTACTGCATACTTTTTTTTCGCTTTAGACCGGAGGAGGTGGTGGAACATCAGGAACTGGTGGAGTAAGTGTTTAACCAAATAATGTATTTGAAAAACTGGTACGTTTGTTTTACTGCATACTTTTTTGTTATCTATAGACCGGAGGAGGTGGTGGAACATCAGGAACTGGTGGAGTAAGTCTTTAACTAAATAATGATATTTGAAAAACTGATACGTCCGTTTATTCCATACTTTTTTCTCTGTATAGACCAAAGGAGGTGGTGGAACATCAGGAACTGGTGGAGTAAGTCTTTGACCAAATAATGTATTTGAAAAACTGGTACTACAGTTTACTGCATACTTTTTTCTCTGTATAGACCGGAGGAAGTGGTGGAACATCAGGAACTGGTGGAGTAAGTCTTTAACTAAATAATGTTATTTGAAAAACTGATACGTCCGTTTATTCCATACTTTTTTCTCTGTATAGACCAAAGGAGGTGGTGGAACATCAGGAACTGGTGGAGTAAGTCTTTGACAGAAGATCTCTTAAATACAAAACTACTTGCTAGAAGAAAAAAAAATTTTTTTTGTATAGACTGGAGGGGGTGGTGGAACGTCAGGAACTAGCGGAGTAAGTGTTTGACCCAACGAGATTAGAATATGATGTGTTCAAGTTATGTTTTGATTTGTAGACTAAGGGCGGTGGGGGAACGTCGGGTTGAGTAAGTACTTAAGCGTACTTGACTCAAATTCCCATTAGAAGACAAGTCATGCATAGTTTATCAAAATATTTTTGACCAATATCTTTGTTAAAAAAAATTATTCAGATAACGGTTTGATTTTAAACCCTGATTTGATGAAACTTTGTATTCTGAATAATAATATTGCTTTTTTAACTACACATTTCTAAAATGCCAAGTGTCAAAACTCTGTGTCAGGCTTGCGGTGGGGCAGGAACAAACGGATTAAGTTAAGAAAAATTATTTCAAAACTTGCATTTAGTTCTTGATTAAAATTTGTCATTTATATACTTCTGGAGGTCGTCGTGGTGGTGGCGGTGGTGGCGGCGGCAAATCTGGCACTGTGAGTGATCAATTAATACGTAATTACTCCTAAGAAATATGTAATTTTGTAATTTTTATTTTTGAACAACTAGATGCTTTGACTATAATTTGATAAGATTTTTTTACTCATTATTACTTCAGATTCAAATGATAATTATTCTAAAACTTACCTTTTTGATTTTGATGGTAGGGGGGGACTGGAGGAAGTGGAGGTGCAGTAAGTCTGAAACAATGTTACATAATTATATTTAGGAGATAAAATTATTTATAAATTAAATGAATGTAATTTACTTAAGGTATATAGGATATAAATTGGTTAACTTATAGTAACTTACATAATAAGATTTTCTTATATTTAGGATGGAGGTACAGGAAGTAAGGGTGGCGGAGGAGGGTCTGATGAAAGTTCAAGCGGTGGCACCGGTGGAAATACTGACGTGGGAGACTTTGGGAAATATTTTGCCATAAATTATTATTCCATCATTTGAGTTCTACACATTTTTTTAATTTTTTTTTGAAATAAACTAAAATAAATAATAGAAAATTGTAAAAACATAAATTTTGTTAAATTTAGTAATACGATTCATGGTAAGCCTTACGATGTTGAGATTATTCATTCATTATTAACTAAAGGTTAAAGTTCATCAAACAATGCACCGCGGATGAGGGGGAGACCTATTTGACATTTTTCTACCTTTCCAACGACTAAAGAGGATAATTAGGTGTAAAATTTAGTAAAGCAATACTAAATTTTGAGTAAATTTACAAATAATCGAGGATATAGTTAGATTTGTTGGAAACTTATAATTTTACCAAGACAACAGGTAACCTCGGATATTGAAAGATTACGGTAACAAGAAACCAGGTGCCAGGCACCCAGCCATCAAATGGTACAAATAAAAATTACATGTTCGCCATTTTAATTTTGAAATAATTAAATTAAATATTTTTCCCTCTCAAGTGTTTAATTCTGGAGGGAAATTCAAAAATAAAAATTCAAAAAGAGAGCCTTTGAGTTTTCAATCAGGAAATAGATCCTCCATGACCTTTGCCCATGTCACCTTCCGAAGTTGTCGTCAATGTATCAAGTAAGTGGTCAATACCTGAGTCTCATCTGGTCAGTTTCTCTTGGAACGAGATAGATGTCTGGGTAAAGGTCAAAGCAGAGCCTGAAGGTATAGTCAATCAATAATATTATTTAAATGAATACATTGAAGGGACAGGTGAGACATGTTTTCAATTCATTTTATTCCAAGGTAAAGAAATTGACATTTCGGAAGGAACTACGCCAATATTTCAAACAGAAACCGGTTCAAGTACTGAAATTGATTCAGACGGACGTCGTCACCACCATCATCATCACCATGAGTTAGTTTTACTTTTATAGTAAAATTTTTGATTGAAAGATTATTAATCAAATTCAAAAGTTTTAAAAATGAGCTTTTGGATTTGGGAAAGAAATCAAAGTGGTGGTAAGGAAGGAGTAGTAAAACACCGTCCGCTGATTAAGTCAGCAATATCTTTCACTCATAACTTACTGGTGTTAGTGTTAGTGTTAGAATTTTTTGTTGGGTAGTTTAGGTTTAAGTTGTTTTGTTACGATGTAATGGATTTATTACTTGGAACTGATACAATACAATTAGTGAACGGTGCTTTACTCCGATTAATCATAGCTCAATGACCAAAATTAACAATAATTAAAATTTTGGTTTTGGGGTTTGGAGGAGTGGAGAAGTTATTTGAGTTTAAGCATTAGAATGATTAGTTATTGATGTAATAACTAATTAGAGTAATATCATATAACAATAATTAATAATTTGAGTCATATATTATTCTAAAAAATTATTTGAATTGATCGAAATAGGGAAGGAAATTTTGAACCACCTAGCAGTTTTCTGTCTCCTCAGCGTGGTAGTCGAAAACCAACAAGAGTGCTGGAACGCGTTGACTCACAGCATTATAGTCGAAAAGCAACAACGCTACAAGGCATTGACTCACAGCGTCCTAGTCAGAAATCAACAGTGAAAGAGGATACTGACCAACTGAGTTCTACTGTGAACCAAACAGTGATAGACGGTGTTGACTCACCAGGTTCAAGCCCAAAAAAGACAATTGACATGATTACTGATTCAAGTAATGCACTAACTGAAAAGTTAACAGTACAAGACATGATTCAAAAACATTCCACAAGAAAAACTAAATCATATGAGCCTTCCGCTCATCGTCATACCCATCATTACCACCAACATAATCTCGAAGCTGAGAATAATGTTCGAACATTTTTTGGACTCACCGAAGTATGTAGAAAGCGAATTATTAGGAGTGGTAATATTAACTAAAAAATTTATTCAATTTTTAACATCGTTTCCTAAAATTTTGAATCCTTACCTTACAGTTTCAGGTTTTGTCAAGCAAGGCGAACTATGTGCACTGATGGGATCTTCAGGTTTGGTTCAATTGTTCATATTTTTTTAATAACACAATTCGACCGTCAAAACGCTGCCGATTTTCACAGTAACTTTTTATTAAAACGATGAAAACAAATGGTTTCTTTTTTTTTCTTTGTTTCAGGAGCGGGAAAGGTGTGAAATCCATATAAAATAGCGCAGTTTCCTAATTATTCATTTTTTTTTAATGTTTTAATTAATTAACAGACAACTCTACTAAATATTTTAACAATGCGTACAAGTTCGAAATTAGAAATTTCCGGAGATGTATGTATCAATGGAATCAAAATTGGACCCAAGGAAATCTCAACAATGTCAGCTTATGTACAACAAGGTGACGTATTTCCTGGGGCTCTCACTGTAATGGAACATTTAATGTTTTATGCCAACATGAAAATGGACTCAAAATGTACACATAAAGAGCGAGTTCATCGTGTTAAAGAAGTCATCGAAGAGGTCATACGGAAACTAAATTGATTTAATAATTAATTAATTCACGTTGTCTTTTTTTTTGTTGAATAGTTTAGTCTAACAAAGTGTAAGAATTTACAAATTGGAATAACTGGACGTATCAAAGGGATTTCTGGAGGAGAGAAGCGTCGATTGGCTGTGGCATCAGAGTGCCTTTGGAATCCTGACCTGATCTTTTGTGATGAACCATTGAGTGGATTGGATAGTTTTACAGCTGAAGAGTTGATGGGAGTGATAAAGATGTTAACATCAAAACTCAACAAAACAATCATTTGTACAGTTCATCAACCCTCTTACAAAGTTTTTGATCTTTTTGATCGAGTCATCCTACTTTCAGAAGGAAGAAATGCTTTCACTGGTAGTATTCAAGACGCTAAAATCCATTTCTCACAGTATGAATAATCATCTCAACAATATGATTGATTTATGATTCATGAGTTGGTAATTACTTAGTAAAATTTATTATTTATTCTAGGCTAGGATACGTGTGTCCAAGGAATGAAAATCCGTCAGATTATTACATTGAAATTTTGACCATAACTCCGAGTTGGGAAAAAATTAATGATGGATCTAAGAAAAGAGTTGAACAACTCTGTGATGACTTCATTACCAGTTCATACTACTCTGATATTTTGGTAAATTTTTTTTTTATAGTTAGAGAAGCTTAAGAACATAATTAAGAAATTTAATTATTAGTTTTGTGTCATATCTTTTAGAAATTTCTTGAGAATCCGGTCATTGATGAAGAAGATGAGATTAGACTTGAAGAGGCAAGGAACATGCCAACATATAAGACAAACTTTTTATATCAATTGATATTCCTATTTATGAGAAGTATCCGATGTATTATTCAAGACAGGATGGCACTTTTGAATAAATTTCTCATGGCTATTGTAAGTCAAATAATTTAGTCTACAACTTATCACTTTGAATATCCATTATTTAATAAGATTTTTTATTTTTTATTTCAGGGTTTGGGTTTATTTGTTGGATGCAGTTACTACGACTTGAGAATTCCAGACAATGAGTTTGATTTCTTGAAGTTACCAAATGTCGCTGCAGTTGTCTTTATGCTTATGGTCCACGTATCTATTCAGAACGTCTTTGCTGTACTTAACGTGAGTTCTTTTTTTATCCATCAACTAACAAAAGTTACAAACACGGTCTTCATTTTTCTTTTTTATCCCCTTCCCATTGAATTTATTATGATGAATTGGAATTCTAACACTTTCCAGACATTTCATGAAGATTCACCACTTTTTTATCGTGAACATCATAATCAGATGTATTATGCATGGACCTACTTCATATCAAGTCAATTGGCAGAAATACCAGCATTAGTGATATTTCCAGCTATTTTCTATTCATTCACCTATACTTTAACAAGACTTACATGGAAACTAGACGATTATCTAGTTACGGGTTTCTATCTTATTCTTGTTTCTCAATGTGCTGCAACATTCAGTAAGGTCTTCCAATAAGCTTATATTTCATAGTACAAGTATTATTGATTTCGTTTTTATACTCAAGGTTACTTTGTTGCTGTTATATCAAAATCAGTTAATGTTGCTTTATCAGTTGCTCCTGGATTTTTAATTCCTCTCTTTATGTTCGCTGGTTTCTTCATCCGTGGACCGTAAGCTGAAAACCAAAATTTCAATGAAATCTGTGAAATAATAATAATAATAATAATAATAATAATAATAATAATATTCTTTAAGGGATATGCCAACTTTAGTGAGACTCATCAGCTACGTTTCATGGTGAGTTATCGAATTAAATTTGTGAATTTAGTTCAAATAGTCGAAAACACTGTAGTTTATAACAAGTCTATTTTATAACCAATCCGGTACTGTTACTGTTTAAACTGGTGGATGGCTTTGAAACAAATTTTTTGTCTCGAAGTCATTTTGAAAGAAACTTATGGTCATGAGTAATTTTTAGTCAAGACTCAAGGAACCGTTTGTTATGACTCTGATACATACTTTCATGAATCGAAACTTGTAACCTTAAATTCTAACCTTAAAAAAGTATGTATATTCTATCGAAAACGTAATGTTCACAAGATTCAATTTCGTTTTTCTTCAAATTTTGTAGGTATTACTGGGGAAACAAGGCAATGTTACCAATTCAAATGCAAAATGTCAAGTTCGTTAAAGTTGGAGGTTGTCTCGCAGAGGATTATACAGAACTTACCTGTCGGTCTGGTCCAGATCTAATGGATCAATTATACGATTTTGGACCAGTTAGTAAAACCACTTCCTCAGTTTAGCAAATGTAATAATTTTTATTTGAAATTCTTTTCAGGATTTCAAAGAAGTCGTTGCTCCTATTCTCATTGCTGTTGCATTCGCTTTCCGGATACTTACTTTTCTGGGAATACTATGGAAAACGAGAAAGTAAATCCGTAGTAAACACTGCTCAAGAGATATTATTTATATATTAAAAAAAAAAAAAAAGCCTCCAACAAAATTATTGAATTCTGAAAATCTACCCTTTCAAAGAAAATTTTATTTTCCACTGTTTTAAACTTTGTAAAGAGAATGTTAAATCTGAATTTTTTGTTGGAAAAGATTCATTTTTTTTTAAGGAATGGAAATTATGTTCAATCTGAAAGGATGTGATGAGAAATGAACTTTTGGAATTATTTCGTAAAGAAAAAAAAACATGACAAGAGAGGGAAAATGAATGAAGTGAGGATTAATGAAAATCAAATGAGATTATTTTGACAAAAAAAAATCCAAATTAAAGTTGTCCACAATCAGTGACAATAATTTTCTTTGCTGTTTTCCCACTCTGTGATCCAAATGCTTCAATCTTCTTGACAACTTCCATTCCATCAATAACATTTCCGAAAACGACGTGTTTCCCATCCAACCATGAGGTCTTGGCGGTTGTAATAAAGAATTGAGAACCATTCGTATTTGCTCCAGCATTAGCCATTGACATTACACCTTTAGAAAAGGAAATGAAAATAGTAATTGTTTAGTTATTACGTTCTGATATCCTAAACTCTGCTCTTTACTGAAGAAAAAATAAAACCTTCACTTACCAGGTCCAGTATGTTTGAGAGTGAAGTTTTCATCTGCAAACTTCTCTCCATAGATTGACTTTCCGCCAGTGCCATTGTGAGCAGTGAAGTCACCACCCTGACACATAAAGTTGGGAATGACACGGTGGAAGGTTGATCCTTTATAGCCGAATCCTTTCTCTCCAGTACAGAGGGATCGGAAGTTCTCAGCAGTCTTTGGGACAATGTCAGCACGAAGCTATACAAAACAAAAAAAAAAGTCATTCAAAAATAATTTTATACCTTACTTTTCCAATTTTCTAATTGCAAATAGCATGATTAACTTCAGTTATTGATAAGAGTAAAGCACCGTCTGCTGATTGTAATCAGCCCATTGCACTAGTGTTATATTTTTCTTGTTAGGTTGATTTCTTACGAGGCAATGAGCTGATTATATAGGGCGGATGCAATCAACCGAAGGTGCTTTACTTCAACCCAGTTATTTAATTTGTATTATTATAAATCTGTGGACGAAGAACTAGACTGTGGCTCCAACAAAAGGGAACTACAGGCTGGTGTCCTGGCCTAATTATTTTAATCTAGCACTACTGCAAAAGATTAAGGTTTATTTTAAACCATATCTGATCGGTAGTGCATGGTAAGAACTAAATAATAATTTTAGGAAGGAAGAATCAATTGATTAGTCAAAGCTCAAGACCAAAAATAGGTGAAAAAATGTATACTTATAAAATACCTAAAAAAAAAAAAAAAAAAAAAAAAGTTGAAGGTTAGTCAAGGTCACTTGGGTTTCACACAAGACTACACGACCACCCAATGAGGAGGTTAATAATTCATGATTTGTTAGTATGACTGTAGTTAATAATCTTAATATCTATTATTCGAATTTCTAAAGTAAAGTTGAGTTTGATATTCCTTTCGCTTCTAATCTCCCACTTCATTAACTTGAGGATATAGAGGATGATCCCGGCATGGCGCTGGAGTCTGAATCTGAAAAATGATTATTTGAAAATTGATGTAAATTAAAAAAAATTACCTCAATGGTGATTCGTCCAACGGGTTTGTCATCAGCGGACATATCAAAGTAAACTCGTGGATGTGCCATTGCTGAGGCTGCAAATGTTCTTAATTGATGAAAGTTAAGGAGAGAGAAATGAGCTGATACGTTTGATCTGCACGAAGTCCAAAGTATGGCTGACGCTGACAGGCGAGGAAGCATAGTCATTATCAGACTTCCTCAGAATTTTACACGAATCTCACGGCTCCGTTTCCCCGAGCGGTTCGGTTCAATTCAAATACTCAACTCAACTCTTCACTCTTCTCCTCTATTCCACCTCAAAAAAAATCAAAACCAAATGTGATATTCCATACCCAAAAGCCGGTTACCTCACTTTACCCTCACTTACAATCTATATACTTTGAACACAGAACAAAACTACCTCACTTTCAACTGAGATGGGTGAGGCAGGGAATGAAAAAGGGTGTTCACACCAATCAAACATTCATTTTTTACAATTTTTTTGTTTTGTTTTTTTGTTTTTTCTTTTTTATTTTTTTACTTTTTTTTTTTTTTTTTTTTTTTACTTTTTTTACTTTTTTTTCCTTTTT